>OMNW01034675.1:85057-102249 GCA_900303245.1 Selene dorsalis | reverse complement strand
AATCATCAAGGATTGCTCTTTAGATCAGGCTGTGGCAAACCAACAAGCCCAAACACACATAACATCCATAATGAACTATTTTCATAGGCAAGAACAAAGAGTCCTGCAGCAGATGGTCTGGCATCCGCAGAGCTATGATCTTAATGTCATGGAGTCAGTCTGAAATCTCTGGGATCTTTGGAACAACCAGCCCGCCTCGTGTCCTGAATAACTGTGTGCAAATGAACTGAGGAGCACTGGTGCAGTTGCTGCTTTATTGAATTGTGCTGAATGAAATCTTAATTAATCCCACACAGAATATAAAAGGCAGATTTTAAGGTAATCTATCCACTGATATTTCAATGACATTGTTGTGCTAAGGGGAAATAAAGGGGGATTATTAAAGTCAGTAAGCACCATCACACTTTCCAGGAGGAGCCAAGTCCAGTTTACCGACCTCTATAACAGACAGAAAGGTGACTTCTCCTCTGAAACACCTGCTTCAGACAGTTTGAACTTCAGGTCTCCTTGGTACCTGCCTTTGCTGACATTTGTTAATTCAACAGCAGATTTTAATTTCTTGCTGCTCATTGCACACATACACTTTCACCAGATGGTCCTTTGGTGGGGCTATGCTGATTGTCTATTAGTGTTATATGTGTTCGTATGCTTATCATACAGGCTCCAAACCAATTTCCTTGTGAGTACAACGGAGAAACCTTTGAACCCTTGAAGCCTCTGGGGACCTGACTCGAGGGATGGACTGAATGGCAATGAATGAAAAGCAGAAGGTAATTCACATTCAATTCATGACGAACACAAAATGTTTTCACACTCTCTTTTGACCTGATGTGAAGCTCTTATTATGCTTCATCCACCTGCTTCTTGTCTGCAACTGAACGACTCATCACATAAAATAAAAATCTCAGTTTTTTGTGCAACTGGACTCAAATCAAAGATAAACGACTTTCATTTCATTGTGTAGATTTGATCACACAAGTTAGAATTTCACCATCCAGTCAGTTTATATCTGAGGTAAACATGGCTGAGTTATTACCTGTGGTTTGGTTTCTTCTTCGTCCTTGTAGAAGAAGAGCTGATCCGAGCGCAGCACAAACCAACGCAGCTGCCAGTTCTTCATGATGCTGCGCTGCTTCTTCAGCCAGCCCGCCTTCAGGGCCCCCTCCTGGAGGCTGGGGGAGGCCGGCCGGCATGAGCCCCGTGACACCTCGCCCATCACCATGCTCTTGGACCGGGCTATAAGCACACACACACACACACACACACACACACAAACATACATAAAGCATTTTTTATTCAGCGTACATGCAGGCAGGCAGAAAGCAGAAAGGTTGGGTGGGTCAAAGAGGATTGAATTGGCTGTTCTGCTTGTGTCTTCCATTTGTCTGGCTCTTTCATTTTCTCCCTAATAGAAGCTCGTGTTAGTCCTCATTCTGTATTCTGTATTCTGTATGCTGTATGCGCACACATGCTCTGCCAGGATCCTCGGTCATGAACACACACAGCCTCCTGCCCCTGGGCTGCTCCGCCTTAGATAAAGGGGGAGAGGGGACCACAGGCCTAAATAATACCAGAAAGCAGATAAAATAGAGGCTGTGCACACACACACTCACATACACATTAACGCACACACATACGGAACACATAGCCTCAGGTGACAGGGATCCCCCAATCACATTCAGAGGTCCTTGGAAGAGACATATTGTGTGCTGCCAACAGAATAGCGGAGGCTTTTTAAGCAGAGATAATAAGACCACATGGGACTGACTGATCGGCTGATTGACTGGCTGCCTGACTGAATCACTCTCCACTAACGTGTATGTAACATAAACTCAGTCTGGGACAACTTTAAAAGGGACAGGATGGCAATGTAACAGGTCTGAGGCTCTCAGGTCGTCCGCGTATGACATCACCTTTGGAAAAAATCTGTTATTTTTGACATTTATTAGAACAGCTGACTTAAACATGACCCCTGCAAACCCACAAGACCACCTGCATGTGCCTTTTCTAAAAGGTTAGGAGGATACATTTAACTGGCTCAGGGTTTTAAGCTCCTGCCGTGCGGATATATTCTGATCAGGCCAACAAGGCAATGTCATTTGATGATCATGTATAATTTATAGAAATCAATTGTGCAGACATCGTCCCTGCTGGCTCGCATTTTGTGCCACACGTATGCGTGCGCACACATGATCAATGTTCAGATGGTGCAGACGGAAGAAGGGGGTGGGTGAGCGGAGAGGGGGAGGAAAAATCAATGTTTATACCATTTTATTGTCTCATCTCTCTCTCTCCCCCTCTGACCTACATGTAGCTTAAAGGACACGCCTGATGTCATTTTTATTTCATTTCTCCTCCCGCTCTGACAATCTGCAAAGCCTGTTGATCACATGTTACCGTCCTGTCAACTGGTTGGTGCTGTGCAGGTAGGGTACAGTGGATTTATCTGAGCTTTTGTTGCTGAAAACAGTGATGAGAGCTTGGGAAAATGTCCTGTAGAGCAGAGGGGAACTGCAGAGTTCTTCACTGACTCAATTTTTCTTTTTCCATTTCATGTTCAAGTTTAAATGTCTTGTTTCAATGTCATGCTTGTCCTCTAGCATTATTCTTGTTTATACTTTTCCAGTACAACGCAGTAATATGAGTAAATTACCCAGATAGGTAGTTCATTCAGGTTTTCTCAGCCTTTAAGGATAAAAATCAAACAACACTGGAGCAGAATCCATGACAACCAAACTGGAAATTTCTGACGTCTGACCTTTGGTTTAGGGCGACTGCTCAGTATCACAGCTCCAACGACAGCAAAAACATACATGGAAAAACATTTATTTTTTTTTTAAAAAAGGGAATAATTTGATGACATTCCTCTTTTCTGTTTTGTTCCCCACTCCTGCTCTCTCTCTTTCTCTCTCTCTCTGTCTCCACTCCCTTTTGTCCTCATTTACCCATCTTGTGTTAATTCTAGTCTTTTCCAGCTCTGTATTTTCACTCCACAGCCCCGTCTCCCTCCGTTTCCCTTACTTTGACTCGCTCTAATTCTCCTTTCCCCCTCCTGACGTTCAGCACTGCTGGTCCCATTGAATCAAACCTCTGTCATTACTGTGAGCACGCGGAGCACATGCACACATGCAAAAACACACACACAAAAGAAGATCATTGTTCTCACCACTGGCACCTAATTAAAGCAGTTTTTGTCTGATAAATTAGTTTTTGGATTAGAGGCACATGCACATTTTCATCAGCTCTTTGACAAAATATTTAATTATTTCTATTGTTTTTGAGAGCAAGATTAATTTTAGGTATTGTAATACAGCTATTTAAAAGAGTCTTAGAGGATGGTACGGTGGCTGCTCATCTGTTAGTGATGTATCAAACTACAATTCACTTGTCACTGGTTTTACTCCAGAAATCCAAACCAAATACTGCTTAATAAAACCAGACTGAATTTTAAGAGTCACAGAGACTCACATGTGTACAGTTATGATAACTGCAAAATCACCAAAAAGATCTTCTTCAATTTTATTTTATTATATTCTCTTTGACTAGTGAAGGTGTCAAACTTCAGAAAAGAGCACACAGTAACTGGTATTACACTAAATAAGGAAATTCTCAGTGTTGTTTTATCCGGGAGCAAATATGAAGTCCTTTCACAAGAAGCCATTTAAATAAAAAGAAATGCATGTTTGCATTTCCTTGTTTCATCTCTTAGCTATTATAACATTACAAAAAATGAAACTAAATATATATTATGTATGATTTTGGATGTGTATCCCTGTGTAAAAACTACAAACACAAATCATACATGTTAAAACCAATAGCATTTAAACATATGTAACTGGATAGTCTCTTAGACACCTGATGTACCTTCTGCAGCTGACTTCTGAAACAATCCATCATTTGAAAACACTGTTTACTGTGATGGCAAAACAGTGTGGGCTGTCTGCCTCAGTTTTTCCCCATCATGAGGAAACTACTAACTAAACATCTTGAATGTGAAACGTAACATCCCACCCTTGGATTTTACCCTATCTTTCACATTGCTGGTGAAAGTGTCGTCCACCATTCCTGTCCACCACTTTGTTTTTCCTCACTCCATCGTGTCCCTTGTGTCTTCCAGTCCCTCCAGGCCACAGTGTTAGCATAAAAGTGCACCTCTGTTCAACACATCAGCTGCCTGGATCACAGACTGAGTGGAACATACACTGGCCGATGATTCACGCCTGAGTCACGACAACTGATTTTTGACTGTGTGAATGTGTGTGTGCCAAACTCAACTACCCACTGTGCCAATTTGGACCTTCTGCTCAGAATGATTCAGTCCTTCCTTGGCTTGGGTGGAGCTGCTCTGTGGTCACTTCTACAACTATCAACCACAATGCTGAGAAGAGGCTGTTTTACTGTAAATGTGCATAATCACTACAATCCACCACGATAGAAAGCATAATTGTGGCTCATTTATTTACAGTAGCAGTTAAAGAAGAGCTCAGTCCAATAACAAGGCACGGCGTCATGCCTGGCTGTGTGCACAGATGTACAGCGTGCCCACATTTGTTTATCATGACGTACCCCAGTGACAATCTATGCAAACTGGCCCATGTGTCATGTTAGCATCATAGATGAATAATTCTGAGCATAGTCCTGAATATCCAGGAATACCAGATGGACCTGCTGCTCATTCAGTCATGAGCTCATACGTGATATCATGAAGGAGAGAGGGTGTTAGTGGAGAGGGGGGTGCACTAAGGAGACCGTATACTATAAGAGCACTTCATTAAATTTTAAGTTTACGATGTAGAAAAAGTAGAAACTTAGATTGAACTAGAGGAGAATTGCTGATGTCTTAGCCAAATTTAAAGCAGCTAAAATATCAGTGAATCATTATGATCAGTGGTTTAGCTCATGATGAAGTAAATCCGTGTGGATATTTCATATTGAGCTCAGCTTTGGCGAAATATAATGGCTTAATACCTGTGCTGTGTGATTCACTGTCCACTGGAGTATAAACTGCTCCATAAAAGATGTTGCTGTCTGACATAATAATAATAATAATAAGGGAGTCTGTGGTGCGAATATGTCTATTTATCTGAAAAAGCAAAGAATCTATGTCATCAAAACTCTTGCACCGTCTGGTTTGTAAGGACGTGGATGAATGTGTTACTTTCTAGTGGAAACATGAAGCAGTAACAGCTAATTGTGGCAGCTTTACATCTATGTCTATTGTTGTGAATTTTACTAAATTAGCTAATTTAAGCCCATATTAAAACATGTTTCTCCTCCTCCAGTACTCTCTGCACTAGCACTGAATATTGCCACTAGATGTTAATGCGTAATAACTTCACAAGTGTAATTTCTAGAGACTCTGGTCTTCAGAAAGGATGATTACTGTGGAATTTTTAAATGTAATTTTTCAGTTGTATTCTCTTGAATTGTATTTAGTGCAGTCGAATCTGGTAAACTAACCCTCTACAAGCTGTGTTAGGTAGGTGTTCAACAAACAACCTCAGTTGCTGGACGTTGAGTTTTCACCCACACACACTTTGAGAGACACTGTCTAAGCTTGGTCTCAAGAGTTGACAAATAAAATGAGAAAAGCAAAAAAAAAAAGATAATAATGGCAGGGGCAGTCTGCTACAGGGGGCAGTGGAGACCTCTGCCCAAAGCTGCATTCACCAGTGTCACATCTAAGTATGCAAGTAATGTAACTATGTGAACAAATGGTTGTCTGCAGATCCAAATCAAAACACAAGTGTTACGGCACATGAAGGGAGCACATGAAGGGGGCACTTGATGCTCCAGTTGCACACACACATGCCAAAACACACACACACACACTCTAGGCCCCTATGATGTCACTTAATGTAGTTTGGAGCCGTATTTATCATCAGCAGGAAATGGATTTATGGCTCTTATGCACATCACTGAGGAGCCCATCCATTAACATGTTGAGGCGGGTACTCCACAATAACTAGACAGTGCTACACTGATGGCTGTATCACATACACATACACACACATGTTGGGAGGAATTCAATTCCATTAATTTGGTTGTAGTGTAGTGATTTATGGTTCGTGGAAAATGGCAGAGAGTTACAGGTGCATCAGGGCGTAACTTCCAGTTAGCCTATCACTGTTGATTAATGTGTTAACCGTTATGTGGGTGTGTTTGTGTGTATGTGTGCATGTGTGCATGTGTGTGTGTGTGTGTCTCTGGCAGCCTTCCTTGACAGTCTGGGGGTGTGGCCAATAACATACAGCCTGTATGTGAAGGCTGCAGTGGAGTGGAACTGATCTGCAGCAGCGGGTGTGTGCGCATATCTGTGCATTTCTGTGCATGTTATCAAGTGCACATGCACATTATCCAAGTGTGTCAAGCGTGTGCAATTTTTATCCATGCAGCTGCTATCTAGTCGAGATGAGAGCGTTCATTCACACACCTCAAAAAGGTAGAATGTCAGGGTGTTGCTACATTGTAGGACTTTGATCATAAAACCATGGTAACACGGATCAAAAAGACGCAGCAAGAGAATGAAGCAGCAGCCATGTGGGCAATTAAAGCTGCTACTAGATTTCTGATGCCAGCCACAGAGAAATGCAGCCAGGGCCCTGTTACAGCTTTAATACACTGATGTCACAGTCACAGTCCCTGAAGGACAGCAGTAACAGTTTTCTTTTCTGTGTAGGAGATACAGGTAATCAATTTAAATCTAACATAGCGATAGAAGACAAGCGCACCTTCCAGATTTCATACATATTAATTTATATTATCTGTAGGCTAGTTAGCTTGTTACTGGCCTTTCAAATTAAAACAAATCAGGAGATCTGTACAGTGCAGCTAAGATAGTTAGCTTGTCAACTGTCAGCAGCCACGAAGGATCAATAAAAGAGTCAATGGCGCTGGTATCATTCATTTATACTCTAACTGTATTCTCTGGCATTCCAGTCAAATTGTCAGAAGCAGTTCTGTTCTCCCACAATGCATGCTGGTTAGTGTTATGTCCCTTTTATGACCTGCTCTGACCCTGACTGGGTACATACTACACAACCACATCTGTCACATACCCGTTTATTCATGGGCTTCATGCAACAAATGTGATGCTGTCAGTAGTGGAGCACCAATTTGCAGAAGGTATGCGGAGAATGCTTCTCACGCGGGATCATAGAGCTGCTTTAATCTCTTTAATTTCCACTTTCTTAAAAGAAATGCAGCACGAGTGGGTTTCCCACCTCCTTAATTATAGCAGGACAGCTGCATTTAGTTTTATGTGCAGGGCTCCTATAGATCCGCACGAGACCTTCTTTCTCACTTAGTGAGCTCAAAAATACTCTGTGCTGCTAAAGCTAAGCCCATCATTTTAATGTTGCCTAATTGTGATCAATTAAGTGCAATGCACAAAAATGTACACAGTCAATGAGTCTCACTCGCTGGACCATTTGGATCTGTTCTGCCGTTTTAATATATGCAAATGCAGATATAATCCACTTTGCTACCAATTTCAATCTGCTACAGCAGAGGATTTACACATCACTCTCTCATTCTTGGGAACTATTAATTTAATTCTAATCAGATCCAGCTACAGTGTATAATTGCTGTCACAGAGATTATTGCCAAGGAAGGAGGGAAGGATACACACACTTGCGCACATGGACATATTAATACAACCATCTACACATGCACATACATAACATAAATGAGTGTAAACGCACAGCTTGCACACGCACGCACAGCAGCAGCAGCAGCTGACGGCAGCCTGTTAGTGCTGAGCGTTGCAGTGATGAAACTAGAGATGCTGCTCGCTCCTCTTAATAGAATTCACACTGGCAGCGTCGGCCAGCTGTAGTAGAATGCTAATGTGCGCGGGAGGATCTTTGCGTGGGCAGATCAACCGCTTCATTCAGAAATACAGTACAAGGCTGCAGTAAGAAATCAGATATAGTGGAGGAAAAGTGCTGCTGTGGATATATATGTGAAAAATCCTATCACAGTGGAGAAAAGCACTTTTAAAGAAATCCTATATATTTGTAAAAGTGCAGGTCAGTGTCCAACAAGGGTCACTGCATCACTAACATATCCTCTGATCTGATACACTTCCCATCCCAGTCCCAGTGAGACATGACATTATGTGTCAGTACAGAGTTATGGATGAATAGGCAGCTAATGCAGCTGGCAGGTACAGTAGACGTTAAGGTAGAGCAAGCAAACCATGTCCTACCTCTCCTGGTCTGTCTGATCTTTGGGCTCAGCATTGCTGTCATCGCTCGTCCACACACTCTCCTGTCGGCATGTTCATGTACATCCAAGCACCCCACCCCTGTCTCTCCCTCTGCCTGTGCGTCTTTGCCTCTCTCCTCTTCCTCTTCTCTCTCTGACCTTCTGCAGTGCGGCCGGCAGCTAGGGGGTTGGGTGAACAGGGGAGGGGAGGAGAATGGAAAAAGAAGGGGGTGGTGAAGGAAAAAGGAGGAGGAACTACCCCTTTTTTTTTTCTCTCTGTGCACACACGCTCAGTGGCCTCCACCCCTCCCTGTTACATTATTCATAGTGGTACATGTGCCGGGGGTTGATGGAAGGAGGGTTTTTGGTGAAAGTCTCCAACCAGCAGAATGCACATCTGACCAGCTAACAGATGCTTGATTATAAGTGTTCTTATTGTTTGTTTTACAAGGACAGCTTTTTCATAACGATTTGCATGTGTGTGAAGGAGAAAGAGAAAGAGAGAGAGAAAAGGGGAGGGGGTGTTCATCTGGCAGGTGTCTCCTCCTTCTGCACCTAATTAAGCTGTAGAGGTCCTCAGCTTGTCTCCACCTCCTTCCTTTAATCACTCATTTTCCCCACCCTTTTCCCTTCCTTCTTGTTTTCTTCCCACCTTTATCTGTCTGTGTCTCTGTTGCTATAACAAGCTTTGATCTTTTCTCTCCTACATCTCTTGCATCACTTCCATTTCACTTTGAACACTTCCCTTAACCATTTCAGTGTCTTCATCCCTTTTGGATTTCTAAGAGTGATGCTGTATTTATTTCAAAGTCAGACGTGGGAAATTCCCAACCCATACAGTAGGTCAGAATTACATCCTCCAGGCATTCCAGTGGCACAACACAGACAAAACCAGGGGAGTAAAACATACAGTTCCCGCTCTACAAAACATGTCCTGTTGCCTTGATCTACAGTGACCTGCGGCAGACACAAGAAAGTGTGCAAAAATTTATAGCTAAGCAGAAAAATGCCACCAGTGGATTTTGTGTCAGTTGCCGTCTCTATCATTTGACAAACAGCATCGAAAAAGAAAATAAAATATACATACAAGTATTTATATATAACTCGATAATATTCTTATGGTGAATCCACTATAGGGGAAAATTTAAATGTTTCACAGCTTAAAATCTGTGATCTCCCTTCTGCCAATAAAAACACAAAAAAAAGCCAAAAAACAAAACAAAAACATTAACATTATGTCCACACCCCTTAATTATCTTAATGTTATCCTAAACATTATTTTATCAATGTTTTATTATTATTTTTAATTTTTAATTAAGTGTATGTTTGCATTTGTATTTAGTCCCAGTTTTTTTATTTTTTCAGTTGGACTTAACTGCTAACATGAGCTAACATTAGCAGTAATAGACTTATTTTCAAGAAAAGGAGGTTATGACTTATTCATTCATCTGTGTGTCACTTCATCATTCAGTTTTTATTCTTATAGTTCATCATAGTTTTCTCTTTTAAAGGGGCTATTTTGAACTAAAAGTTGTGCTGTATTCAACATTAGCATCAACAGCTGTTTACTAACCAGTCTAGTGGAAATGCTGTGAGTTCAACATCAAACTGAATTCCCTTACTCAAGAGCACGCCACCTCTCTATTACTGACTAACCTCACTCATCAGTTTGTGATGGGACTCACGCTCACTGGGTGTAACTGTCATAACCTCTGGTCTGTGCAGTGACTCCAGCTTGTTGTGAGTCAGTCGCCCCCCACCTGCTGCCAGCAAGAACAGAAAGAACTGACCAACAGCCCATTTCATTTTAAGCTTGTTTTGATAAAATGAAATTCATGAAATTAAAACTGAATGTCGCCATATTTATGGTGGAAAAATGATACAACATTTAAAACAATGAAACTTTTATTGAGAAAAAATGGGCAAACCAGAAACTGGTTAACCAAACGCTGTCAGCTTTTACAACATAACATTTTTTCCAACTGAGACAAGTACCCAACGACATACATGATATTCTGCTTCCAGGGAGTTTCTTTGCCTTTTCCCACCGGCTCTACTCTGGATTTCTTACTTCCAGCCCTCTCTTGAAGGCGGCATCAGACCTGTCGTTGCTGTAGCAGCTGTGCTGTGTTTCCCTCCTCCTCCAGTGTACAGAGGATAATAGCCTTAAGTCCTGCACTGCAATTGAATCAGAGCTGGCCTCACGTCAACCACAGCTGCTCTTATTACAGAGCAAAGAGGGAAAGAGACTCGAAGGGGGTGGAGGGCTGTGTGTGTGTGTGTGTGTGTGTGTGTGTACCCTCACCTAACACACAATACACACAGAAGGCAACAAGCAGCTAAAATGAAGCAGCAAATGCGTAGATAGATTTAATGCGAGCCAAAATGAGTGTGACAGAGACAGAGATTGAGGTCAAATGAGCTGAAAGGGTGAAAGAGGAGGGCCATACCGACAACTAACCAAGACGAAGCAGAGCGAGGGAGGAATGACACAAACACACAAACAAAACACACCAAATAGCCAAAATGAGACAGCAATAAAAAAGCATTCAGTGCCAGTGTTTGGTTTAAGCCTGAGGCCGGGTGAAAGTGGTGTGGCCACACAGTGCTGGGTGTGGCTCTGGGTGTCGTTTCACTCATCATTTTGTACTGTCATGACAACGCGGGATGTTGAATTAAAGAAAAAGAGACAGGGAGGTGAGAAGAGGAGGGAACATGGGTTCAGAGGGTGGACATTCAGGCCACACACCACCAAGACACATGGCAGAGTTGCAAACCACCAGGGCAGCACTCAGCCATCGCGTTCCTGTTTTTGTTTAGCCATAAACATTGGGTTGCTCTCTGTATACATTTCACTGACACCATAACTTCTAGCTTCCACGTCTATTTCAGAGCCCACTCGGTCAGGCTGTTCTGTTCAGCCCGATGTGAAGGAGACAGTTGAGTGTTGGAGTTAGCTCCTGTCAGGGAGGAGTAGACTGCTGTGACTGAGGTTTGTAATTTCCATGCTTGTCAAATCTGCTTTTGGTCTTCTACTTCAAGCCAAGTTGTTGATTTCTACATCTCTCAGAATGATAGCTTTTGTCAGAAGAATGGTCATATTCAGAAACTCCTCCACAGAGATTTCAACTGACTATTTTTATTGTCTTGTTTTACACAATTTGCCATTTCATATGCACAAGTCATTATCCAGTTTGCCCAAAGTCTTGTCTCGACATGTTAGCTTGCACATGATATTGATCTTGTTGGCACAGGTCACACAAGTTGTTTTCTTGTCTGCTCATGCCAATACCAATCTTGCTTGCATGAATTATCTTGTGCACACAAGATAATTTGGTGTGTGAACATATAAATATAAAAAAAACAAAACACGATTAGATCTAGACTTGTAAAAGAGTGTATGGTGGAGTGGCTTCTTCACCAACAAAGACCTCATTTATCTGGCAGCAGAAGCTAACACTAAGAATAAAACCTGCAGACAAGAGCCTGGTTTGGATGATGTGGATTAACATTGAGTAATCAGACACTATGAACACATTTGTTAAAAGTTACAAGTTTTAAAATAAGGCAAGCTGTAGTGGAGCTGGTGGCCTGGGCTTGATAGAGTTTACCAAGGACACATGTTTGATTTACCATGTAAGGTTTATTATTTATTATTGGCCATCACTCATTGCCTGAGGATGGTCTGGGTTGAGACGCAGCTTCTCTGTGTGTGGGTTTTTCAGGTTCAGCTTGTGTCTGTGTGGGTCCAGAGACATGAGGATGACTCTAACGTGCTCATAGGTGTGACTGTGAGTGTGTGTGTTCCTACATGTGCGCCCTGTGTCTGCCCTTGTCCAATGTTCACTGGGATTGGCTTAAGCCCCCCCCCATGACCCTACAAGCATAAGTGGTATAGACATGTTTGTTAATCATCTTTCTCACGTTTCTAGCAAGTCACACAAAATACTAAAGTCTTTGCAGGTCTTGAGTTTGCATTTTATATACATTTTATTATAAATAATGAATGCAGTCTTATTGGAGAGAACATGCTTCTCATGGAAAATGAAGTCACCTGCAGCTTCCAAGTATGACTTATTGCACCACTTTCTGCAAGCTTTACCATGAACGTGGAAGAAGGTTAAATGTTATCATCTTAAATATCACACATTTTTGATCAACTGCAACAAAAACTACACTATAGATAGCAAGATATAAGAAAAAAACATAGATCATAGATAGCGACTATGACTAAAAACTCCTGATGTTTCTCACTGGTTTTATCATCACACATTTATCCATCTAATTTAATCTTTAGATGAGTAACTCTATAATCATACAACCATCATGATGATGTAATGCTCACAAGTTGTTAAAATCATTCCCATGTCTTCCACCTGTCCCTTATGACATTAATGTGATATTATACTTTTGTTTTTCCTGCTGTGAAAAGACAAACCACCTGCTGTGATAATGCTCTCTGTGATGCACCATCCTTTTTACTGCTGGAATATAAATCGCTCCATTAAAGTGGTGGGATTAACAAACACTCGCAAATCAGGAATCATTGGCACAGATATGTCTATTGTCTACTTAGCGACCAAGCTAACCGTGCCTGCTGATGCTGAAATTCCTGGTCGCACCGAGTGTGACCAGGGTTAAAGGATGCTGGCACCATTTCTGCTGTCATCCCATCGTCACAGTTTTAGCTACAGACCAACAAACCCTTTATGTGTTGAATGAATTTATGCAGCATCTATGTTGAAAATGAAATCAGTGTTGCTTCTCTCATTACTGTTTGTGTCTCTGCCTCCTTTGTCACCTCTGCTGAGGTCAAATGTCACTGCGGATGAACTACATTCAGAATACTAACAAGTCCTCAGAATCCACAGTGTTTTAAAAAAACCTTTAAAATATTGATAGCGACGATGATTAAAATTTCATATTGGCAGGGATGGGCTACACTAAAACGGACCTGTGGGTTGCTGCTGAAGGTGTGACTGTTGACTTAGCATTATTTATTGATTGCCACAGCCGACTGTGGTGGGACACATCAGTCAGGCAACAGGGTTGCATTGACATTAACTTTGACCCTCTAAACTATTGGCTGATTTTATATGAATAACTTCATATGCATATGTTATTAATCAATATAAAGATACCAGTTATACCAATATATACTGATGATATGCTATTAATGTGATATGGGACTTCATTTTGGATCAGGATTAAATTAAAAGCAGGAAAAAAGGATAAAAGAAAGTACAAGAGAGAGAGAGAGAGAGAATATGTATATATACTAAAATAAAACCTAGACTAAAGTAGAGCATGAAATATGAGTTTTCATATTAAGATAGAAGGTTCTTTAAAAGAGCTCAGCCATAAGCACATGAAAACAGAAATGTTTTAACCTGGATTTTAAAGTGCTTACAGTTGGGGCTGATCTCGGTTCTGCTGGTAGTTTGTTCCAGTTGTGTGCAGCATAACAGCTAAATGCTGCTTCACCATGTGTAGTCTGAACTCTGTGCTCAACTATCTGACCTGAGTCAGTAGATCTCAGAGCTCCACTGGGTTTAAACTCTACCAACATGTCATTCATGTATTCTGGGCCTAAACCATCCAGTGATTTGTAGACCAGTAGCAGGACTTTAAAATCTATTCTGTAGCTGCCTGGGAGCCAGTGTAGAGACTTAAGAAGTGGGCGATGTGCTCTGATCTCTTTGTTCTCGTTCTGAATGAGCTGCAGCTGTTTGATGCCTTTTTTTGGGGGAGTCCAGTCAGAAGACCGTTACAGTAGTCGAGTCTGCTGCAGATGAAAGCGTGAATCAGCTTCTCCTGATCTGACCTGGACATAAAGCCCTTCACTCTGGATATGTTCTTTAGCTGATGGAAGGCTGTTTTGGCAACTGATTTGATATGATATGATTTGTTAATGCTGTTGTGAAGATCAACTTAACTTAATTACACATTGCAAAGCCTCTAAAGTCATGATCAGTTTAATTTAATTTAGGCAAACTGTCCCACCTGCAGTGACAAAATAACATTGTGTGAGCAGATGAAGGCTTACACTACAAATCTTTTATGTAATTACATTGTAATGATAATTGCATTTAGTCAATAAGCTAAAGCACAGTTTTGCTCATTAAAACCCCATCTCTCTAATAAGTAACAGTCCAGTGACTGAAGCTCTCGCCCTTTAATTGGGAGAAAGAATTAAATTGGAGCAGGGTAGGACCATGTTGTGACTGACTGAAGAGACATGCAGCAGACAGGTGTTTTCCCTTGAGTTCTGTCTGTCCGTCTGCCTCTGGCTCTCTCCCTCTATCTCCCCCTCTGCCCCCATTACCCTCCCTCACTACTCTGTCACTGACAATTAGCACGGGGCCATGATGTCATCCGCTAATGGTTATGTGAGGAGCAGACAGGACTGCGGCATAGCATATGCAATATGGATGCCAGCCTTCTGCCTGTCTGACTGTGTTTCTATCTCTTTGTCTGAATCTTCTTACTCAGTCATTTTGTCAGATCACAGTCGCTGCATAGAGGCTTTTTTTTTTTTTGGCCTAATACAATTAGTTGGCTTTAATGCCATTGTCAGGAAGCTAACAGCATGTCTACAGAGAAAGCATTTCAGTTCAGATGTCTGTCTCACACGTCTAACAGAGCTGATACGCTTCACTTTGAATCACTTCAGCTGTCTGCACACATTTTCCTCATGCTGTACAATGGCCAGACAAAGTATAAGAACCCGGCTTGGTTTCCTGCGTCATCAGTAAGTCATAAGTACATCCAAACACAACAACGAAACAATTATAATGTTTTACGCTGACAGTGCTGGTGTATAAAGTAACTCAACAGCATGTCTGTTGGGTTCATTTAAGGGTGGACGTCCTTTGATTCAAGTCATTCTGTATAGTACATTTACTTCAGTGTTTAGGATCATGGTCCTGCAGCATCTCTCATTCTGCTGAGCTTCAGCAGGTTACCACCCTGGCATAAATTTTGATAATGTTGAGCCATCCAGCAAAGCCCCACCTCATGATGCTCCCTCCACCCTACTTAACCTCTGGGAAGATGTTTCCATGTTGGTGTGAACTGCTACATCATGTTCATTTTCCTCCCAAACACTTCAGCCTTGGTTTTATCAGCCCACAAAATGCTGTGGCGTGTCATTCAGCTCATCGTTTAAGTTTACCGACTCACTCTACATAGTTATTTATGATTCCTCCAATAGACAGAAAAAAACAGTGCAAGACATTCAACATCATTATAATGTCAACTTCATTTTCAATGGCATTTGTACAAATAAAAAAATGTAAATGGTAGAAGAGCGTTCACTTGATGGAAAGCCCCACATTAACTTTCCCTGTTTTCATTTCTTCTAATGTAACGATGTCCATGTGTCCTCTATCTCAGTCAATAACAGAGTCAGAGCCAGGGAATCAAAATGAATTACCTTTTTATTTGTGGCCGCATTGCTTTGCCTCGACAGCACTTCTGTTTCATTCATTCTGCCTTCCTGTGTGTGTTTGGGTGATTGATGCCCATGGAGAGACTGAGGAGGGTGGAGGGACTGAAGGAATGGCTGAGGAACAAAAAAAAAAAAACATAGGGTGAAACAGAAAGACAGCTCGTCTATATGGGTGCAAATTGATTTTCAATACCTCTGGTAGAGTCCGTGTGTATGGGAGCGTTGGCCAAAGAGCATTAGACTGCTCATCTGTGACGAACCTCCGGCTCGATCCAGGAGCTATTTAAATAAAGATCACATAATAAACCAAGCGGTGGTTTACAACAGAAAAGCACCATTAAAAAGGAATAAATACCCAGGTATGGGTGCACACCAGGTATATGCTGTCTCAGAATAGATACTAAACCTGAAATTTATAACAAATAAATATTCACAGAGCTGAGTTTATGTGGCGTAAACATAAGCAACCCCACAGACAAACCAGAAAATTCCAAATGATTGATTTGCTACATCTATAAATACAAAAGCGGTTACAGTAACATCTCATTTCCAGCAGCATGGTTGACTTGTCACATCCATCATAATCTCAACTCATAGGTTTATTTTGTTGTAAAAAAAGGAGCATACCCCCGCTCGCTCCAGGCCTCTGCGCTCTGCTCTTCATGTTTTACTGTATCTCTGCTCAGTCTCACAACATGGATGAGTCAATACCAGGCAGCTAAGGCAGCTCGCCCCTTAATGAATCTATCTACCGAGATCTTAATCCAGTCCACTCAGCACTCTTCAGCTCAGTGAAGTGGTAAAAACCGAATGACGCAGACCTCTGAGGTTATTCTGTTTTCACATGGCATTGACTGTTTGTGTGGAAGTAGGAAGGCTAATAACAGAGGAGAGAAGAAGAGTTGATTTGATCTTGTAATAAATTTAATCAGGATGCTTGTTGCCTGATCAGGTGCCCTTCACCTATAATATGTCCTGAAGAGTGACACTGGGTGGAAGTGCACTGTCTAAATGAAGGGATACTTGAGCTACATTTTAGGGTTTATTCAGTTTGCCACATCAGCTCCCTGAGGACGTTGGGATTTTTCATCAGGATCCTGATACTTATTTTTATATATGTATTATTTGGGAGCATTTTAAAGTTCTGTTTTTGCTACTGCTGTAATTTACCACCACTACTTAACCAAAAGATTACAACACAAATAAAATTGCATTTTAAGATCATGTATTCAATGTGTTTTACATTAAAAGGAATACAACTGTGAAGTATCATACTAATACATATTATTCAAAAGATTAAAGCTATAGTATGTAATGTCTGTCAGCCCCTGGAGGAATTCTACATAATTACAAAAACACTACTGGTACTTCCATGGTGTGTCTGGCAATATAGGCTGTGGTCACACATACACAAATGCAGGCACCAGCAAGCGATATTCCTGTTCACTTCCAGTCTATGTGAGCGAGGGGCGAATCAAACATCTGCTTCCTGTAGCAAAGCAAATCCACACTTGGGCTTATTTAGTTTAGAACA
>OMNW01034675.1:55719-85024 GCA_900303245.1 Selene dorsalis | reverse complement strand
CAACAACAAAAAAAAAAGAAAGACACAAGAGGACAGTGTGACTTTTTTTTTTCCTGCAAGAATCCATGCTCTGTTCAGTCGTCCCTCGTCTTTGTTAATTCTTACTGCCAGTGTTAAAGCAGCAGATGGTGCTGTAGTGCTGTAAGCTACTTCTACACTTCAGTATGAAATCAGCCAAGTGCTTGAGTTTACAGTGAGGTAAGTTAAAGGGAGAGAGGAAGGAATCAGAACTTTCATTAATTTGTGTGTGAGTGTTTTTGAAGTAGTTGACCTACTATCACACTACTGATCTGCTATTTTTACTAACTGTACATTTATCCTTCTTCACATCCCTCCATTTTTCATCCTTTGTTTACGAGCAACATTGTATATATTTATTCTTCTTAAATAATTTGCACAAAACTGCATATCTTTTTTCCCCAAATACTGTGTGCAAAACTGTAAAGAGTGTCTCTCTTTTCGTATTTATTTTTTACGTCTGCTTTTTTACTTTATGCTGCTGTAACAAGTTAATTTGCATCAGTAAAAAGTCCTAATCTTAATCTAATATGCCCTCCCTTCTTTGTTCACAAAGTTCATTCCTTCTTCACTACATCTTCTATCTTCCTCCTCTCATTTTGACACTTATTGAAGCAGTCCTCACACAGGGAGCTCTTTGTGACCAGGTAAAGCTGCTCTGTTGTCATTATTAGCCCATGGTTGGGTGTCTGCTCAGGGATGATGGGGTTCCTGTCCAGGTTGACCTTCTCCAGTTTCTTTAACCTTGACAGACAGACCGGGACCCGGGTGAATCGATTGTCAGAGAGGCCGATGTGACGGAGCTCCTCCAGGGCTCCGATGGAACCGGGAAGAACCTCCAGCTGGTTGAGACCCAGATTCAGTGTGTGGAGTTTCCTCAGAAGGCCCAGCTCACTGGGGAGGCTGGACAAACGGTTGTTACACAGGTTCAACACCTCCAGGTTCTGGAGACGGCCGATGGTCACGGGGAGCTCCTCCAGCTGAAACGCACAGGGACACATTTTGTAGTAGACAATACAACCATGACCAGGATTTTTTTTCTTCAAAGTTTTGTCTTTATCAGAGACCAAGGCGCCCAGCCAGACTCCCAGGGACCCAGGGACTGTGTGCTCACTGTGTGGTCAAATTTAAAACATTGGAGATTAGTGTGTTAATACCGTGTGCACCATAGTATAAACAGTCTGAGGCCTTAAAATGACATCAGCATTTTTCCAGTTTTGATGCTATGTCTTCAGCTTTCAAGCTGTTATTATCTGAGATTATCTTCTGCTCATGAAGCACATGATCCTATACAGTAATTCAACAACCACAAACTTATAACTAATAATAATAATGACACTAATAACTAAAGGGGACCGCAGGTCATTATCTACATGAAGGCCATGCAGCCACACACATAACACTGTGTAAAGTGAAAAATAATAATAATAAAAAACATAAAATGAAGCCTCCAAGTCAGAAAAACAAAGACACACAATGACACATTTAAGATATGTCTGCAGTAAAAAGTGACAAATAATGATATGACATTAAATTGGGTACAACTCTGAAGTGGGGGTCAGCAAATTTTCCAAAATACAATTTACCAGCCTGTTTGCACTGCATACTCATGTTCTCCGGAGTCTCAGTGGGCGCTGGAGACTTTTGTTTTGAAATTTCTAGGGTCCCAAACCCTGGTCAAGATGGCCGTGATGACATTGATTTTTTAGACTTGCAAAACACCTTCAGAACCCCAGACAATTGACCTTTGTGTAAAATTACTGCACTGTCCCTTTAAATAAAACCGTGGTCTAGTTTTGACAGTATCTGTCAAAGTGATAGAACCAAAGAAGAAGACGTACTTACATAGTTACTGTGCAGATCCAAAACTGTCATCTTAATGAAGTTATCAATAAAATCTGGGATCTTTTTGATCAGGTTCCTGCTCAGGTCAAGTTCCTCGATGTCAGACAGCTTCTGGATGCACTTTGGCACCGTGACGATCTCTTTGAAATTGAGGTCCAGACGCCGTTTACAATCCTGCGTCAGCACTACGTAGTTCTGAGCCGTTTTCATGGTGATTGTCGTCCCTTTAGACTGTTTGCTTTTCTTTCCTTTGGCCATGTTGCCGCTGCTGCTGGGAGTCAGAGAGGACACTCTGTAGTTAACAGCATTCGGCAACGTGCTGTGACAGAGGAGTTGACAGTTGAACTGGTCTGCAAGATTATGTTTCCCAACACAGTCCAGTGGCTGTAAGAGTAGACAAAGTTTTACCTTTCTCTTTGGATAAAATATGCGTAACATTATCGCTCACTGTTCCATGACAAAGCAGATTCACTAACACTTTGCAGGGGACAGCTGCGCTGTTAAACAACAGATCAGAACAAATGTCAGAAAATAAGTCAGAAGTGTCCTCAGGTTAGTGAAATATACATATATTTTGAATATAATTAACAAATCAAGAATGAAAAAATGTCTTTTTCCTCACCAGTATTAAAGAAGCTGCAAAACCAGTTCATACCAAGAGAAAAGACAAAAAGAATGAAAACTTCTTTTTCTCTTGCATTAAAATTTGCTCAAAGAGAGTTGGACATAGAAATATAAGACTCTTAGATAAGGAAAGAGCTAACATGTTGTGTAGTAGCTGTCTGGAATCTTCCTTCAACTTTAACTGAGAATGGCATTTGTTTCCCTTTGTTTCCAGGCAACTGTTGTTTGGCCTGAGAGTGCAGGGACCATGCAGCAACAGCAGGAGTCTCCTCCTCTGGTGGAGGCACTTGGAAGTCATTTTCAAAAATACAATAACTTTCTAGGACCATCCTGTCACAAATAAAGTTGATAGCCTATGGCAGTAGAGGGTATGATTTTCCTCAACAGCTTCAGGGTTGCCAGGTCTCTAAATAAAGCTGCATTACCCTGTCAACCCATATAAGTCTGGATCACGGTGGAAAGTTTCAGAGGAAAGACTGCAGACGCTCAGAAAAGCTGATCAAAAATATGTAACTAAAGATGTCCTTCAGCCCTAAAATGGCAAAATCAAATATATTTTATTATCAAATCTTATTAATTCATCATCGAAACTATGAAACTATGATGAATTAAAAACTTTCTGTCAAAGAACAAGTGGTTTCTCTATCTCACTCAACCTAACACATTACATTACACAGGGCTTTTCCAGCCATGATTACTTCATGGGAAATTATTGCAGTCTACATAACAAGCTGAAGTGTCACCTGTCAGTGTCACTTAGTATTGCCCTTGTAATCATTCATACTGGATAGTACTAGAGAGGTGAAAACAGCAGACTTACAAAACAAAAAAAAGACAAAAAAAAAAAAAAATCACTAAATTTGCCCAAATGTTTTCAATTCCTTTCAAGAAGACGCATTTAAAATGTGCTGAATCCCTTTGTTTTTACTCATTTAATCCAATTTCATAATCTGTTTCTGGATACTTGATAATGGCAGGAGATAGGAAATCAGGATGAAAATGGCTTCCAGAGATTTTGTTTGCATCCAAGTGAAGTGCATCATCCAAAATATGTGAAAACGTCCATTAAATAAAAATATAATTAAAGTTGCAGCACACTGTCCTTGACACACATAAGACAGATATAACCTCTGCTCTTTACTTCCAACACGAGTGTTTGTAAATAGTTTCCAGTCTGACCCATTTCTCAAGCTTCGATATGATACAGCAGTCACACGGCTGCAATGATATCTTGTGCACACATTTGCACACGCACACACACACACACAGACTTCTGTCAGCAGTGAGTGTAATGTATCACATACTGTAGTCTCACCTTAGAAATTACTCAGCTGTGACCGGACTAAATTTAGCCACGCTGTCTCCTGCCAGTAGATGGTGCTGTTTCTGTGCAAATCACAGCAGTTATTCTAAGTCCAAGTTCCCACTAAAAGAACTTCAGGGAAAACATCTCTTCATCCAGAAATCTTCCTGTTGTTCACAAGAATTATAAACCAATGTGGTTAGCTGTAGATAACCACATGATTTGCTGAACCAATAACACAGAGCAAATGAATATTTCTGGGATTTTCAAGAAGTGGTATCACATGCATGATATTGTGATGATAAAAAGGTCACATAATCTTCCATCCATCCATCTTCTATACCGCTTATCCTCACTAGGGTCACGGGTGAGCTGGAGCCTATCTCAGTTGACTTAGGGCGAGAGGCGGGGTACACCCTGGACAGGTCGCCAGTTTATCGCAGGGCTAACATATACAGACAAACAACCATCCACACTCCCATTCACACCTATGGGCAATTTAGTGTCGCCAGTTGGTCACATAATCTTGAGATGCAAATTAGATTATTCTTAAAATGTGACAAATAAAATAAAAATAATTCATAAATTTAAGTATTTCGCTCCTAAAACCAACATAAGCACTAACTTTGATACTGCTTTTTACCTCCAAAATATCAGACGTGGCCAATGAGGGGCAGTATGATTCAATTAACCTGTCTGCCTATACCTTCATGAGGGACTGTTTGTTAGCCAGCTTCAATAGAAGAAACCATGTGCTCAGATAACATTGTGTTTGCCTTACACCTTGGTGAAAAGAAAGGATCGAAGTTGGATGCTGAACTCAAAACTTTTCCAACTAGTAAATATATGATAATGCTAATACTGGCTATGTAACAATAGAAAAAACTTCCTACAGCTGGCTGTTAACTACAGGTTTAAAAACTAAACAACAAGAAATTGATAAATTATTCAAAGTCAGGTAGGAGAGCATATCATATCAATGTAACTTGAATCATGGCACTAACTATAATCATGCCAGAGCAAGGAGAAAATCTGCTTAGACTGGGAGGTAGACACCACTGTGGCTGTCAGAGTAAAATACATAGAGTGCAGAAAAACTGCAGAGATTCCATTTCATTTGTAATGTTAAACTTCAGACAAACCCAAGCCCCTTTTACTTCCTCCATTATATTACCATGTCTCCCTGCCCCTTCTTGGTCATTTATTTCTCCTGAAACAGCAGGCGACAGCATAATATGGTCTGTTAGCTTGAGTCATTTCCCTCAGCAATGTGATATACAGGTTGGGAGAAACGCAGGTCACACTGGAGGAAATGGTGCTGACCTAATTGAGTGAGGTACTGCACACAGCAGTTCAGATTACATCTAATGATAAGAAATGTGAGTAGTGTTTGTGTGTGTGTGAGTGTGTGTGTGTGCATGTGGCAGCATTTGTGAGTTTGACAGAGGAAGGGAGGCATAGAGAAACAAAGAAAACAAAAGAGGAAAATGAGGTTTGTTGTAAAATGTGTGAGAAAATATTATCTCTATAGCCCTGTTCTTTTCTTAACCTGCTGTTTTAACACCAAATAAACCAGGAATAGAGGTAAATTACAGTAGCTAGCCCCAACTAACAAACTAATCTATTAGAAGTTCATACACTTTCCCTCACTAAACCCTATATCACAGAGGCTTAGTAGTTTACGTAGCAGTGAGGAGGAAATGGATATTTCAGGCACACTGACAAACACATGACAATATGTCATCACTGTCAGTTGCACAATAGCTTAATAATGCCTCAGATGTTGCTTTAAGCAGGAGGTAACCAACCCGCAGAAGTGGAAACATTTACACACTCATAATTTGGATGTTGAAATAAAATAAAAAAGTGCAATATAGATCAAATCTTTTGTTAATAACAGGACAGCAAAACACTTTTCTTTAAGCCAGCCTATCTAGAATGTAGCACTTTATAAACCGTTAAATTGGTTTATTGGTTTATTAGAAACTGTAATGTTGCTGATATATGATATATGTTTTATTATTGTATTTGTCATTAGCTGCTTCTCTGTTCCTCTGTGGAGGCTGGGTGAGTGACAGTGTAGTAGAACACAGTAATAATACAGTATAAAAGAGATCTTTGTTAGAAATTACATTTGTACATGTAATCATTTAATGTCCATATATCAGCTTTCAACTAGCCTACATCATGGTGTGTGTTAAATCTTTGTGTGCTGCTTATAAATGCTAAAGTATTACTAAATAGGAACAAGCAGCAACCAGCAGTGTACCAGCAGATAGCCCAAGATGTATAGAAACAATAACCACTGATATCATGTGTTGTCATCCTTATGTTTCAATTTACTAACATGTCAGTGAGGATTTCCTTTCTTTCATCGCCCATTTCCTTCCTTCCTGTCATCTTTGTGAACTGCTCAACAGCTTTTCAAAACAGCTGCCTGCTGGTAACCAGTATGGATTTGTACACAGACATCACCTATATGTCTTGTAGTAGTTCAGACTTCAGACTAATACACTATAAACTAATTCTACTACTAATATACAGTGAATGTCTCTTAAGTTTCTTGCTCAAACTGGTGAGTTGACTCTTCTTGGTCATGGTTTTCTGACCAAGGCTGGAGACACATTATGTTTATTCTTGTTAGCTGCAATGGACTGAAACTAATTCAAAACACACCAAATTGGACATAATATCAGATGACTGATATTTCTAGCTGGCGAAAGTGAGTAAAAAATGTTTTGCTTTTCTTACATTCACTGCTGCAGTGCCCTTGAGCATGACCCTGAAATTGAAATTTGGCAATAAAAGACATGAGATAAACCTAATTATAACTGCTACAAATGCAATCATATCGTTTTTATGGTCTGTTTTTTTTTTTTCTTCCATGTTGTTTTGAAAGCATGACTGATTTAGTGTGTGTGTGTGTATGCAAATAGATGTGAATCAGGTCAGGGAAGTGGTTTCAGGACTATATCAGACCCGGCCGCTGATTTGGGATGATGGGTCTTGTACAAACAGATGGTGCGGCCACAGTGAAAAAAGAATGTACCTCTCCTTCCTGTCCCAACCAGACACACGGTGTTTTGCATCCAGCTGAATTATACAATGCTTATACTGTCTTTGTACTGGACAGAGATTTGGTTGGACTACCAATTGTCTTAAATTTGAATAGGTTACCTAAATGTGTGATTTTCTGTGACTTCTCAGTTCTGCTCTGGGGACATGTTTTCACTTCCCTTTCAAACAGCTTTTTGAGGGCAGATTGTGATTGACACAGAGAACCACTTCCACCAAAGTCCAAGGGAAGTAGAATAACTCTGGAGCAGCTGCACAATAGCCTGACATAAAAGACTGTGTAACTGCCAGGTGTTTAATATATTCTATTTAACTGTCTGGAAATGGTGAATGCGGAGTGGATAATCTATTTCACGCCCAGTCAACCTTTACCGGATACAGACAGTTTTTAAAGAAACATAAATTCAGGCAGAAGGAAGCATCTTTATCCCCCTCAGGAACATACACATGGAATGAACCGCAGCGCTAAGTCCAGGCTCCGGGACTTGTCATGGGGACTTGATGTGATTCTTCCTTTCCAGCTTGCTTGTGCATACTTTGTCTTCTTTATGTACCATTGTTTGTGTGTACAGGGCTGAAGCTGCTTTTGTGTAGGGATGAGCGATAGCTTGTTGGATATGTTTTGGAAAGCTGGCACCGTGGGGGCAGAGGCATTCATGTGTTTGTCTAAGCTTTAAGTGGATGTGGCTTTCCTCTCCTCTGACTGGGAGACTGTTGTGTTGTCTTTGCTGCAGGGCTGGAAGTTCAAAGAGACCCTTTTCCTTTTGTCCATGTTTCATTTAGGAAACATGGACTTGACAAAATATTCACTTTGCTTTCAAGAAAGCGGTTTTGAGTAAGTCAGTCGTGTGGTGTTTGTCTGCATGATGAATGTAATGACTGGGTGAGGATTAGTATGTCAGCATGCTGTTTACATGGGAATGGAGTCTGATTTATAAGACATAAAGTGATCAGTCATTACTTATGAGACACCTTAATCATTTCCACTGGCTTTCCTGAGGAAAGAGACATATACACATACTTAGTACATAGTTGATGTCTTGTGTTTTTGAGTATTTTGGTCATCATCATTACTTATGGCCTCTGCACATCAAGTTTTTTTCTTTTGATCTGCATCTTTAATCCTCCATCCAGTTTTTCTAGATGACAACATTTGCACAGCCACACCCAATTGTGTTAAAAAGTGTCTCTGTAGTCTCACAAAGAAGAATATCCTGCTGCTCTGTATGAGCAACAATTTACTGGTCATCTATCTAACATTGCAGTCTCTGTTGACCATCATCAGAGTTATTTTACAACAATGATCTTAATCTTGATAATGCACCAACCCTCCAGCACCCTCTGTAGTTTCAATAAACCATTTATTGGTGCCTGGCTTTTTTAAATAGACACTGGAGCTTAGAGAGATCCAAACTGGGATATTGACCCAATCAAAAGTCCATTCATAACATCTTGCTGAAAAAAACAAGACTTGCTAAAATGTTAACTAATACTTGGGTTTGAGGCCTTGATCCTGCTGTGCTCTGTAATCACAGGCAAATGTTATTCTGACTTCGCTGGTATCATCACTGACAGATGTGCAACACCATCACTCTCTGCACAGACTGTTAACAATCTCAACAGTCACTGTAGTATGATGTCACCATTTTGGGGAGCCCAGAGGGGTGACAGCCAGCCGGTGAGTCCGAGACTGGTCCTCATTAGTTCTGCTTGGCCTAGAGCTCCACACTGCAGGAGAGTGAATCATGGCACTGAGACACAGCAGTCATGCTTGCTGCAGACTAATAAATCCTGTAATGAAGCGCCTCATCAGTTACTGCTTGTCTGTCAAACACAACCAAGTGCGAAACAAAGATGAAAAAGCTGTGGATTCTAAATGAGAGCAGGGCTGGTGGAATCTCCAATGAGCTGTGACGAGCTGCTTTGTTTTTCTTTTCTTTAGAAGTCACTTCACTTCTGCCAGTTTGTCTTATTTAAACATCAGTAACGCCAAATGACATAATTAATGCCGTTTTTCTTGATGCAATTGCCAGTGTTGGAAAAGGCAGATATTAAGCTTTAACAGTCCTGCAAAGGAGAAAACCTCCTTCTCTTCCCATTCTCAGAATTAGTCTGTCCATTAGCCTGCAGTTACACAGTGAGCTGAAAAACACCCTCTGTTTTTCCTGATGTTTTCTTTCCCCGTCATCCTCTAGGAACTTGGAAAACAAGCAGTCTCCCTTCAAATTTATGCCTGGACTAACACAGTATGTATTTTTAAGCTCATTGGACACAGTGGACAATGAGAAAATTGGGTTAACCAAAGTAAATAGCTGCACAGACCAGTCAGTCGCTTCTTTTCAGGGAATTTCTCAACAGGAGACTTCAGGACACTTTAATGTGATTCATGAGGGACAAACAGATGGAAGTCCATTGGGTTCTGAGAGCCAGTAAGCACTATAGCAACGGGCCCATGACCTTAGTAGTGCTGTATACTTACAGAAGGGATCACAGAGGACAATGTCAGTCTTCAAACATGGACTGACCGCTCAACATTGGACACTTGATACAAAGACATCTGAGTATGAAGCCTTTCTCTAGTCCCTGCTTCTTGTGATTTCCGCTTGCCGAAGTCTTTCATTATGTTCCTTTCTGCCCCGAGGGCAGTGTAACTATGCATTACTGTAACCACATAGGATATGTTGGTTGTAGACTGTGTTTACTATGCATTGTATGTCTATGGACTGACCTGATGGCATTGCATGGGACAGAACAAGCAGACACACTCAGTGGTGTCTGCTATAGGTTGTGTTCAGCTGTTTTTACTGGTGATATCAGTTGTTTCTTTTTATGGGAGCATCTGAAGATCTGACTGGTTCGTACTCACACAGGCACCCAGCACCAATTTATCCCACCCCTCAGGGTCTATCTGCCTTTCCTTCCCCTTCACAAAGCTAGAATTTCTCCTTTTTAATCCATGCTTTCCTCCTTTCACCTCCTGCAATTCCCTTTTCAACAATCCCACCCACTTAAACAATTTGAATTTTCTTTACCTTACATATTATGTTTTATTACAATTGGACCATTTCCCTCGAAACCAAATCATGACCTGTTTCTTTTTATCAGCTGCATGTGTTTTCCTTCTGGGTGAGACCGTTTCTTAAAGCCTCTGGGGTTCATCTTGTCTTGCACTGTGAGCTTCCTCTCTCTCTTCCTTTCGAAAATAATTTGGAGTTTCCAAGTAAACTAAACCTAACATTTAAATCTACCCCTCTCTCATTACAGCGCCTGCACTGCCACAAGAGTAGCTGACACCCATCCAGGCTCCTGAATGCACCCCTCTCTCTTTATGTCAGTGTGGAGGTGAAAACTAACTCGACCTGAAAGATGTGAATTAAATCAGTGCAGACACTGTTTTTCCTGATGACTTAAATTTATATCAGTAACAGCTGAGGATCACAGGTTTGTATGATCTCTTTCCGTTTGGTGTAGAGCCTTAAGTGCAAATTCAATCAAACCCACCAGATCCAGGACCATATAGTTGTTATGAATGTAATACAGCTCAGCACAACAGGAGACCAGCATTATAACTATATTATATATTACCACTGCTCTGGTCCAAGGGTGAAATATTGTCATCCAAGGAACCACCCAGCTTTCATGACTAACAGCAACTCTCTCGCAGCGTTCATCCTTCATCCACCTTTTTTTTTTTTATTTATTTCACTTATTAATACAAATTGCACAGCTAAAATATACAACATGAACAACAGAAATAAATGCTGAAATGTGGACGGATGCAGAGGTCAGTGGTGGGCAGGGAGAAAGAGGGGAGCAGAGAGAGAGCAGAGCGGCACCATTCACACACATGGTTCTAGTTAGAGACTTCCATTAGGGACAGTGTGGTCTGGAAGAATCTTTACATTTCACAGTTTAAGGGCATTTTTAAGACACTTCTACCCACCACTGAAAGGTCACTTTCAGTTTTTTTTATATAGGGGTAATACACACTGTGCAACTGACACGAGCAGAAGAGAACAACAACGGAAAATTGGAATGCTAACAAATGCAGAGGTCAGCAGTGGTTTACATTGTAATGCAATATATAGTGAGGGGAACAAAAAACAGTTATAACTATAAGCTTGCATTAGGATTTGGTTATAAATTTGCAGTGATAGCCTGGAATCTTCTTTTCCTTTTTTCACATGAAAGGCAGCCATATTGTAAGTCAGCTTTTGTGCTACAACTATTGAGACTCAACTCATACAACTTCACTTTCTCAACATAGTAAATGGATAAACTCGACAGATCTAATATATCATGATATAATATATCAGCTGGTAACTAGCTATATTTTAGGGTGGTTACGTAACTCTAAGGTAAATACCACATTTCACTTTCATTCTTAAATGTCGTTCAGAGAAGTCCAATCATCCTGTTTAAGTGACTATAATATATTCTCAATGTCAGCTGGTTGATGTAACATTTGATGCCCGAAAACACTGCAAAATTTTAAGATGGAGTTCAGAGGTATTCAAACTAGAAAGTCTCCTTCTTCTGCAGTCAGGCTCCATCTGCACGGATAACTCAACATAAGATAGTGGAGGTCTTGGGGGAAGGGAGGGATCCGGTGCCTTTGTGTCTGGGTTTCAAGTTCACTGTTTGAAAAACTCTCCTTTGCTTTTTTTTCCATGCTTGAATCCAGAGGATCGTTAAATGGAAAAAGACTCCTAAGCACTTTCACGCTCAGATTCATGGAAAGTGAGAAAGCAAAGAGATTGTAGTGAGGGTACAGCATGTGGGATTACAGCTGATATGGCCCTTCGTTGGCTTGTATCTCATCTCAAACACTGAAATTGCCTTGTGATTTTAAGTGCAAAGAAACTTAATGTGAAATAATCCAAACACAGGTCTGAGGGCATCCCTGTTTGTAGATCAGGTGTCACAGTTGTTTGCAGGTTTTTGGATTTAAAGTATGTGCCTTTTTGTGTGAGCCTGCAAGGGTGTTTACCTTACATGTAACTCCACTCTTGAGTGTGCCTTATAGATATATATGTGTCACTAACAGTGTGTGAAGTTGATGTTGGCACCAGATGAAAGCACATGCCTGTGAGGGCGGGGGGCTAATCGCTACTTTAATATCAACTCTGTGGAGTTGTGGTCATTATAAACTGTGGTCTGACACACAAAACCAGACTGCAAACAGATGTTGTGAGGCAGATAATGCTGGGAACACACTAGAAGTAAATCACAATTGAAAATGCATTGGTTCACATTCAAAACAACGGATGTCTCTAGTTTATTTAGTCTCTTGTTCGCGAATTTGCTGACTCTCTGATGGGGTTTCCCACAACTCACTGTTAGTGAGAGTCAACAAAATGTGAGAGGGGCTCCCACAGGAATCAGTACATCTATTAGCCTACCGTAGGTATATTAAGCGCAACAAACAAAATTACATTTTGTTGCGAAGAAAAAACCTTTATGTATTTAAATTCAATGAAATGCCAGAGTTGAGAATAATGTGCATTTATGAATTTAAAGGACAAGTTTGGGTAATAGCTTAGATGAGAAGATCATTAGACTAACTCTCATCACTTTATCTAAAGCTAGGAAGCAGTTAGCTTGTCTTAGGAAAGTCCCAGAGACTGCACACAAGGGAAAACAACTAAACACCTCTAAACATACAGACATGCAAAAACAACAATTTGTGGCTTTGCAGGGAGTTATGTGTGGCACTTTGTCAACAAAATAGACATGCATGTAACTTCCTGTTGCCGTGTTGCATGCTAGCTAGCAGCGACAGACTAGCTGTTTTCCCCTGCTTCCACACATATTATGCTAGGCTAATTGCTACCTTACTCTAGTGCTGTACTTGATCCACCGACATGAGAGTTATCAGCATCCTTAACCATTATCCACCAATATCCAATTTCCTGTGATTGTGATGACACACAAAATCAGTGCCATCGCCTACTATTGTGTTCCCAGTTAGAACTACACAGGATTCAAACATGTGCAAAAAGAAAATCACCACCATCTACAAAACGTTTCCCTTAAGCATGCTGGTCTCACATAATATGAAATCATGTGCACAATTTTGAGGTGTTCATTTTGCCCTTCACAAACCATTTGAATACAAAAAAATTACAGATCATAAATAGACAATACTTTTTACATAAGGCACAGTTAGTGGTGTGTTTGTGTGTGTGTTTGTGTTTGTGTTTGCCTCATAGCTGCTGCTCCCCAAACAGTATCTGAGCATACACAGTACCGCTGCGTGAAGCCTTGGCCTCTGGGATCGGCTTCACCAGATCCAACTCCGCGTATGTCAGATTCTCCTCCACTATCTTCGGCTAGAAATGGAGAGATGGAAGGGATGGGTGGTCGTGGTGGTGGTAAAATAATGGAGGAAAAGGGGACAAGGGAAGTGGCAAGAGAGGGGAAGTGGTATTAGTGGGGATAAGGGACAAAGAGGGCTGGGAATGATTTTTATGCAGAACTACATTGAGCTACAGTAATTACAAGGCTGAAGTTGCTGTAAATTTACCCTGTTTGCTCCAATGAATTACAGTGTCAGACATGAATTCTAACAAGACGTCATCTGAATACTAAGCTCTCCTTTTTTTATCCTGCAGACTAATTTGCCACATCATTCCAGCGATGATTATAAAATCAAACCTGCTTTTTGTGGCTCATTTTTTATTCTCTGGTATTCATGTCACATGTTTAATGCTCTCCATTACATTTGTACCAATGCATGTAGACCTCTAAACTAGGTCCACAGATAAGGAACACAAGAAAAATAATTACTAGATTGATTGGTGATTACTTGACAACAAAACAGTATAAAAGCAGGCATCTCATGAAGAGGTCTGCGTGCATGGTGCTTACCAACACTACTTTCCTTGGCTGTGGTTTTAAAAGTTTGGGTTTCCTTGTTTTGTCTCCAATGGGAGCTGCAGGGACAAAACAAAAGTGGTTTTTGCAGAGACTGAATATGATGTATATGTCTACAATAAGAACCAGACCACTCCAATGCAACCACAAACGTAACAGACAACCCTCTTCACATGGCATTTACACAGGCAGTTGTGAGTGTAGTGAGACATTTTTTGAGGCCCTGGCTGTTTCCAATATTCCCATTTCTGAAGTAAGTGATCTTAAAATCCCCACTCCTAAGCTTCAAGCTGCACTCGTCAGTGTTTCATTTCATTTCATGACCATGGATCAGGTGACATATAGGAGGGGCTGCCTATAGAGATGAAAACAGAAAGAATTATCACTCAATCCTGTAATTTCTATCATATTTTATAGCACTTTAGTACCTTTTAGGACAGTGTTTTGGTTTTATGCCAACTTAAAGGAGAAGCAGGACATTGGAAAAACATGTATTGAATTTCTTACTACAGCTTGCCAATTGGAAACAGCTAGCCTGGCTCTTCAAGAACATCCATATCTTTCATCCTGTTTCTTGCATCCATAAAAAAAAGAAACATTTTTTACATGGGCATTATACTGATGAGTGACAAATGATACATCTTCTTCCACATGCTATTGTAGAAGTAGACTTGGTGTGACAGAGCTGTCATTTATTATGGGTGAGAAAGTTTTCTCAGTCAACTTTGGGAAAAAGCTACATGCCTAACTCAGCAGGTTATATATGGAAGGGGTGGATGTTGGCCTCCAATGTCAGCATGGATTTATATTTGGTAAGTGATATGGAACAAGAGTAAAAATGAATGTGTAAACCTCAAATGGGGCTGATAATCACATAAAGAAATCACTGGTGTTCCCTGGTATAAATACAGGGATTATAATGTGAGTTCCTTTAAGTATGTCTATTTGAGAGGGAACTTTTCCAAAAGCTTTCAGATCATTGGAAGCCTTACCTTTGGCTGGTATCTCTGGAGGAACCTCCTCTTGGTAGTCTCTGCTTCTCTTCTTCCTGTACCTCCTCTCCTTCTGAGGCAGAGCAGGAGACATACTGACCACACTGGTAACTGTCTCTCCCGAGCTGCAGAGAAAACAGATTACAAGAGGTTCAGTACAGTTGAAAACATATGATTCTGACACATCTTTATTTATATCTTTATGTAAAGCGTACCTGTTCTGTGGGCTTTTGACCAGGTGGTAATTATCTGCAAGGATATAACACATACAGAAACATCACAACTAGTGAAGAGAGATTGATAATTGTACTTTGATTATTGTACATTCAGTGTGCTGCTGACCTTTTAACCTCTGCTTCCTCTGTACGTACTGGCAGGTTACTGTCACCGTGAACATGCACATGCACAGCAGGCCCACTGAGCAGATCAGCACCGCACACAGGTACACATCTGAAACACACAAACATGTGCACACACACACACACACACACGTACACATTGGTTCACCAGTACAGCTGCCTCATGCCATTGCTTCACTGCACACAAAAATCTGAAGGGAAAAAAAGAGCACATGATTTACTGTGCTATTTAAGGCACTGTAGTATATCCTTTGGGTTGAGTTATTTTTGTCTGCCAAGGACGATACAGTGCCAGTCCACCACAAAAACAACACACACACTCCAACATTCAGACACACTGAAAATATGACAACTTACCTTCAAACAAGCTCCACAGGCTGTCTTTGGCCTTGGTGGCTGGTAGGACATGCACTACAGAGAGAAAGAGGGAGAGAAGAGAAACATGTTAAGTCCATAGTCATCACTGTGGCTTCCCTGCCGCCTGATTACACAGCGGCTAAAGTTTAAATAAAGCTAATTGTAGGAAGACAACGAGCCAAGGTGGGCCTCCTCCCTGCCTGCTCCTGTCCTTGATTCACTGTGCAGAGGGCTCAACCTTAACCTTCGCTCAATAGAAGGATAAATAACTCATGAACACTGCAGTGAATGCCAACAGTTGGTTTGCTGCTCTGTTTCTCGTCCAGCCTCATAACAACCTGTTGTGATAAAACAGGGAATGTGTCCTCCCTGAATGTCAATGTACTGCCTCAGACATGTTTTTTCTTTCCGTGACATGAATATTAAAATGCCTCCAGGAACATTCAGATCATCGTCCCTTTGATTTACAGACATTCAAAAACCTGAATTCAGTCTCTGCGTTTCCCTTTTTTGGAAACACGTTGCCATTATTGTAGCTTAGCCAAGTCGAATTAGCATTCAAAACCACAACATACAACAAACATACATGCAGTACATCATTATAATAGCACAGGGACTATGTAACTCCACACAGAAAAGCCCTAGGCCATGCTAACCACTGCACCATTTTGCTGCCAATCATTACTGTATATACTGTAAATGCCATCGTCATTATAATATATATAATATGAGCACCAGTGAGGGGTTAAAGATCTTTGAATGCAGCATATATCTGTAATGAGAATCCCAGCTATGCACCACTCATGTCCAAATGACTAAGAGCATGTTTCCCATACTAAACGTGAAATCTTGCCCCCTCACGTTCGTTCTTTTCTCCACCCCAACTGACCACTGTCGCCTTAACAGCACCGTACTCTTGCTGAGCTGTTGGTAGGAAGCTTGTGAAGTGACACCCACTACGACATCTTGAAATACACCAAACCACCAGCAGCTGACGACAAACAGGCTTGCCACCACCACCACCACCACCACCACTACCACCACGCCGACTGGAGACTTTCCCACAGGCAGACTGGCTGCGCAGCCTGGAGACCGACTGACTGGCAAACCAGCATGCAATGTCTCAGATAATCCAAAAACTCACTTTACCCAGATGTACACATAAAATACATCTAAATGATATATAAGAAACTCAATACAAACTGCCTGGCATAACTTTTACCAAGAAAAAAAGGAGGTTAGATTTAAAGCTGAGGCAATTAAGCTGTGTGAAACAGTATAGGTATGAATTAAAAACTGTCAAACCTCACATAAAGCAGTGGGATGTTTATAGCAAAGTCTGCATTTCTGAGAAAACTACGATTAGATTCTAGAAAAGAATTTCTGCAAAATGCTGCAGGACTTATACCTCCACAGTCAGCCTACTCATTTTGTTATAGGATAACATTCACTGAAACTAATCTTCACTGTGGAAAGCCAGAAATGATAGGTCATCCCTATCCCTGTGGGAAAAAAAAGTGTTTGCATTTTTCCCACTCCCCATTCTGCTGCTTTCAATCTCACGTTCATGTTATCTCCCACAGATAGGTGGAATTTTGAAATTAGCTATTAGCTGTTTTTTTAAGATAATGAAAATAAGTTGATTAACATGTTTCTGTAGGGTTAAAGGTGTTTATGAAAAGCAGTAGTAGACATCTTTGGACTTGGTCCCTAGAAACCACTACCCCTGTAGGCTCATTATACGTGACCTACATTCTGCTGTTTGGAAACAAACTATTTTAAAGGGAAGATAAGCATGCAGCTTAAACTGTGACTGTGACTGTGCTAGGCAGCCAATTTATCAGCATAAATTATAATGGGAAAAGGTCAGATCCACTTGACTTATCCAACTTGATCGTATAGAGCAAAAACTGGTTTAACTCAAAAATAGAAAATCTGTAAAAATATGTCAATATGTACAGAAAAATAGGTTTAGGACACCAGAGGAGTCACTGATGTTTCAGCAGATTCTTTCTAGTGACTCATATTTACTAAAGCTTTGTCAGATAGATTGAGTTATATTCTTAACAGGAGTTAGGACAACAAATGAAAGTTACATGATCAGCTTCTTTTTACCCACAACCAGCTTGTAAATAGTATAAAAGGCCAAATAACTTTAAAATCTTGCATGTGTTAGCATCCAGCAGATGTCTCCAATGAACTCATAACTGCTGTGTTATTTTGCAAAACTTGTTTGAAACAACATCTTTTGTCTGTATAAAATTGGTCTTGCAACTTTCTTGGTCATGAAAATGCTAAAACCATCATTGACAATACAACACATCACACGACATATCTGTGGTTAGACACTGTTTAACACTGTAGTCTGTGGCTATTATCTAAAACAGGCTTTCTCCAGTTGTCTTCCGATGGCAAAAGATTTGATTTAAAGCTCTACTCTTCCCTCACAGTGAATTTATTCACAGTGAATTATGCACAGTGTAAATCTCAATAACATCTATGACGTCCACGTGGAGTTTTCTGCAGGGCTCTGTCAGCGAGGCAGCTGTACATGTTGGAATAATCAGCATCGGACACTTTTGTGCCATAAAACTGCCTTTTTATCCTCATCTACAGAATGTCTTCTTTTGATAGCAGCTGTTGAATGGCAGAAGGCTGCATCGCACAGGAAGTGGAAACATGCAACAAAACTACTTTTTGTTCATCAGAGCCACTGCATCATTCAGTTGCTTACTTGTGTTTCAGATTCGTGGCTCTTTCTGTGCCAACAAACCCAGCGCTGTAAACATCAATATACAGACGTGAATTGGGGTGAATAATGATCCTCTCTGTCTTCAATGTCCACTGAGTCAGTCAATGCTGTAATTTACTGTATTATAAATGACTGGAGATGAATGTAAGTACACAGCAGTGTTGTGCCTCTTCACAAAGATTCAAATGATCCACCCTTTAACTTTTTTGTATCCTTTCTTCTAGGAATTAGCATTTTTCCATACAATTATTCACTGTGTCTCTGTTACGGACATAACAATAAGATGATGTTGTTGGTTTTTTACTGTTATGGCCACTTGTTTTAACACAGTTTTGTATAGAAAAAAACCCTTTGAAATGTGTGTGACCTCTGAATTGTGATATTTCCACATTCTCACTATACTTAAATCCACGCCACATCCGTGTGCTGCGTACGTTTTGTTAACTTGTAGTCGCCCACATGTGCTATAGAAATACCTAAAAGTTCGGTTTGTTTATGCCAAGAGGAGGCTCTATCCACACTGTTCTTCTACCAAACCCTCTGACCTCTGGCTGTGTTTATTATAGCAGTAGTAAGTAGAGTAATGGCAGTTTTGTGTGTGAGACGGACTGTGGAAACACCTGGTCACCTAATGTTATCCGACCACAGGAATTCCATCAGTTTGACATCACACACACACAAACACAATATGTGGACATGCGGCCTCAGTCTCAATCCGCTGTCTCTCATCTGAAGTGGGGACCAGGAGCATTGGTCCCACAGGAGTTTTAAACCCTCAGAAGTATAGCTGATGTTTATCATGGCTGTCAACCGTTGGTGTGGAAAAAGCACCAACTACCTGCTGATCCACTGGGCAAAAATAGAACAGTTTTCCTATGTTGTTAGAACTTTGGCCCTGAACCGTGCACTTTCCCAACCCAGATCCTGAACAGTGTTTGTATTACTAATGAGAGCTAGTCATTATTCTTAATTGAGATGATGACTAAATTAAACAGGGGTTGTTTTGGTTACAGTTTTGGTTTACCTACATTTGTTTTAAGGGATACATCACTCCACACATACAGTTTATAACAGCCATAGAACATGAAAAGTGAGGACTTAAAATTTAAAAGATGGCATTTGGCCAGCAGGAAAGGTCTGACAGAAGATGTTTTTGTTTTTTTTCCAAAAGCTTTCCCACAAAATGTCAATAAAAGGTTGGATCAAGGTTGGGTAAAGCCTTTCTGATGAGTCTGATTTAGTCTATTTTACCTGGAGGATTAAATTCACATTTAACCTTAAGTCATTTGTACAGAACAGTAAAGTTGGGTTGCGAATAGAAAATGAGTCATACCTCCTCATCTACATAGAACATGTGATATATCCACATACATTATATCCACCAAACTGTGGTGGAGGTGGTGTTTCAGCAGGCTTTTTGAACAAGGAGCTATTCTGGTCTCCTGGTGAATCTCTGGCTTAGCTTCTTGTCACCTCGAATTAAAAATAAACAATGTCTGTATTTTCTGCATGTATTGCCATTCAGGTCATAATTGCTGTATTCATTCAAAAATGTTTCAGTATAGACATTTTTTATTATTATCACTAAAACCATAATGGGCCGGTACTTCCTGGGATGAAAATAGCTCTCCACATCCTTGACCACTAAACGTTTAGAGCCAGACACGAGCCGGCTGCCCACTCGACTGTCACTGCAGGCAAACATTCAGACTTTACCTTCCTCGGCACAACTATCTCTTGTTGCAGTTCTGCTGAGTCTCTCTGGACTCCCTGTCTGTTCTACTTTTGGGAGGGAAACTCCTCGTCGTGGCCAATGTCAACAGTTCTCGGAGGGGACTGTGTGTCTGCCCGAGCTTCGACTTGGCTGTGGACACCCCAAAAGTCACAGCCTGTAGAAACGCTTCCATGGAAAATGTGGTGAGCAGTGTCTACTGTTGTTCAAAGTGGGGAGGAACACCAGTGGTAATGTGGTAATAAATTTAATGACAAATTGTCTTCACGTTCTGATTCATTGCTACAGAGAAAAAGCCGCAGATTTTCAGACACTGACACAATATATTGTCAGCTTAGCCCCTCTCACCCAAACTGTGATGTATTGTCATTACCTTAACAGTAATGAGGCTGGAAGCAGATCTGCCAAGCTTTGAATTGAGATCTATTAAGAATGATACCAAGAATTTTAAGAATTTATGCAGTGATATTATTTTTCTAGAGTCTCCAAAACTAAAAAACACACCTGTTCATTCCATTCCTCGGAAGCACCTGTTTAATCCATTTCTACAAATGCATGCCTAAATAACTATCTTAACCCAATAGTAACCAAACATTATGTAGTGGTGAGTGTCAAGAGCTGGGCTGGGGCTGGCTGGCTACTGTGCTAAATTCAATAGAAGAAAAGAAAACATCATAGAGACAGCAGTTAACATTGGTAACTTGGTATCTCAGTTTGTAGGGGTTACAGACTGCATGACAAAAAATCCTGTTCACATCTTGCACATTGTTTAGTATTTAATCATTTCTTTGGAAGCTGATTCTGTATGTTCACAGCAAACATTATCAGCTATGTGTTCTTAGGCTGTTTCTGCATATTGCCCCCTGGCAGTGAAAGTCTGAAAGCTTAAACAAATTAGTCAATACACTAGAATGGGTTATGTTAGGGTCATATGCATAACACTAGGATGATTTGACTCTACACTGCGATTCAAATTTTGTTTTCTACATGAATGGGGATAACTTTGTCATCCAATTTAAAGAGCTAATGTTAATGCTAATTAATGGTAAACAGCTGAATAAAATCTGCTAAGTACAGTTGTTTTTTCAACCCAACAACCAGTCCTCGGGTTAAATCAGGGACACATTGTTTCAACCATTTCTCAGAAATTGAAATGATAGGTCTGCTACTGTTATCACCAAACAGTGTGTTATGTAAGGCCTGGCTTGACAGGTGTACAGAGGGGGATGGGCTGTAACGGCGGCTTTAAAATCTGCTGTAGAAATCTGACCTGCGATTGAGTAGATGGGGGGAAAAATGACAAATCTTTTAAAGTCTGCCTCTGGTTTTATGAAAGTGACGGGGATCTCTGCGCAGGATCTGGTACCACTGTATGTGTCATCCGTTCCATTGAGTGAACGTCTCATGTGCCAGCGGCCGCGCTGAAACCTCACACTCTCTCTGCTCTTTCTCCAAGATCATCCTCTCAGTCTAAACCGCAACTTATTGCGATGGAGGATCCTTTTATCTTCAGGCTTGTTCCTAACCATTGACATTTTCCCTTCAAAATCAAAAGCAGGACAGAGCTTCTGCTCAGTGAACCCACTTCACCAGCACTTCAGGCAGATGGATTACATCATCCAGTTGTGGTCAGAGAAACTGCTACTACTGGAGCCACTGAACTGACTCCCTTCTCTAATAGCAGTGAACCTTTTGCACTTGTTAAACTTACAAATAACTTTACTTCAACTGTGTGGGGTAATTAACTGAATTGCTAATAAATATGTGTTTGCTAAGCCTTAAACCTTGCATCACTTTATGAGATTATACTGAGTGACAGAGATCTGGGCATCTATGAGTGCCAAAACCTCAAAACAGTTTGATGTGTTCTTAGCTGAGAGCTGCTCAGTAACAGCCACAGTTCTCTGCTGCCAAGTTGGCTTAGGCTGTCTCTCTGAAAGCCAGCCTGGCATTTACTTTAAACTATCTGTGGTCTAACTATTATCAAAACTGCGTTTATCACTGCTTGTTGTGGTTACAGAAATAGCTGTTTTGTCTCTGCCCTGCACTATTATAAAGCAGTGATGTCATTCTGTGAGAAACTAGTCTACAGCTACTGGTGTCTTCTACCAAGAATTAATGGTAGCGGCCTAATGCAGGCGTTCCCAACCATTTTAACCCCAAGACATCAATTTTACTTCTGACACTTTGTTACCCTGGTTATTTAAAACAAAGACATTTCTTTGTTTTTGGATACTTATATAAGTTTCAATCAAGAATGAAGAGTATTTATCACTTCTACACTCCTTAAGCGCGCTAGTCTGGAACTAATCTGGTCTGTTGAACTAACCATATCTTGTGGTAGTGGAGAGTGTGCATCCATCATCACATATTCACAGCAATTCCTGTAAAGAGCAGATACAAATGCTTTGCAAACTTTTTACCCTGAGCTGCTTCATCTGAAAGGTTCCTGAAGGAGTTTTTTAAGGGGAACTATGTTTTGCTAACCCTCCTCTCGGCCATGTGCATTTGTTTTCAATGAAGCCGGTGAGAAAGCAATCAATAGAGGGGTGGAAAGCGTTATTTATGCAATGTTACGATGTGTATATTTGGGTAGTCTTATCTGTAATAGACGAGAGATTATGGGTTACGGGGCGCGTTTGTGTCGTGGTGCCGGAGAGATGAGAGCGCTGATCTTGCAAGGTTGGTTTTTGGCCAAGAGGCGCTAGGGGGAAGGCAGAGAGCCTCCATTCTCCCTGTAACAAGTTACAAGTCATTTGTCTAACCATCACAATTACTGAAGCTGTTTAATTAAGGTGAAAATGTAGCATAGGTAAGATAAAAATCCTGCATAGTTCCTCTTTAACTCCTAACTCCTTCTTTTGCTCATCAAACATGTTTTGTTAACCAACCATGCATGCACATGGTTGACATAATACATGTGTGTGATTAAAGAAAAAAAAATCTAAAGAGGTCAAAGGTCCACAGGAGAAAGAGGAACTTTAGGCCTTTGAGAATGAACTCTGTTTCTATGAAAGCTGTGATATTTCTGTATGACATAGAACTAATAGAATTAATGCTGACCTACCATCTGTTTTTCAACGCTTCACATGTGGCTGTAAGATAAAGACTTTGTGTGTACAGTCTTTCCCTCTGGCTGCAGTAAGGATATAACTGGCCTAGTTGTGGCTTTATTGTCACTATATTGAGGTTCATCCAACTATATAGTGGAATTTAGGCAGCGCTCCCTGTCTGAGGACATTCAAAACAACTGAAGACATAAGAAAGAAAAGAGCCATTGGTGAGACCAGTGAAGTGCAATATGCAATAGAAAAAGTGTGCATCATCCAGCCCTCACCTCTGAGCTCAGTAGCAGCGGTGCAGTTGGATGAGGCCTTCCAGCGGTCCTGGTGCCTTTGAAACTCCTGCACCCGGCACATGTAGAGCCCCCGGTCCACCTTCCCCACATTAAAGATGTGCAGGTCAAAGATCTTCCCCTGCTTTACCACCACCAGCGTCAGTTTGGACCACGGGAGGCTCTTGGTGTAGTTGCCATAGAAACGGGCCTTCCTCATGTTAACGCGGGCGATTAGGAGTTCGTCCCGGCCTGTGCCCGCTGGTATGAAGGTCCATTTCACTACAGGTAAAGCGGCATTTCGGCGTCGCTGGGACACAACACAGGACAGAGTGACGTTCTGACCCTCCTGGGCCACTGTGAAGGGGGATGGAGTGATGGTAACGTTGATGGACAAACAAAAATCTGTAGGAGCAAGTTTTAGACAAGTTCAGACAAGCTATTTCAGATGTGCCACGCAGCAGATAAGCTGAAAAAGATATCAAAACTCATTACAAAATTTGTATTTCTTTCAGTTGTTTCTGTCTCTTTCTTTGACCACATATAGTTAGCTGTGGTGTCTCTTAATTAATTAAGCCTTTTAAAATATTTGATATACAGCATATATTTACTTTTTTTGATTGCTATTTAGTTGCTCTAATGTTTGGACTGAGGCATTCAGGGATGCAAGTTACGCAGTCAGTTCTTTATATGACACATGAGTGCCATATGTCTAGACATGGATGTTACATCGTCACACGTTCAACATTCATTCAACTTTACTTGGCTCAACTTGAACTCCTGATGAAGGTTGAGCTAGTTAGTTGATTTCATTAAACTTCAGTGAAACGTCACAGTGTGAGCAGCTGTGGTCCAAATGACAAAACCATCTCCACTCAAGCTCTACTTATTCACTCACTGTGGAGCTTTTGACTGTATCAAGTAACGTTATTATTTTCCACAACTCTCGTTTTTTCAACCACTTTTTTCCAAATTTAAGAATCCGCTGTTCAACATGGCTCCACGTCTTTTAAATTCATTTGGGTAAAATAAGACGGTTGCCTCCTCGTGAGATTCTGTTTCAAATTTCAAATCACATTTTCATTATGGTTCAGATCCGTTTTCAAAAGTCTCTGTATCTGTGTGAACTGGGGAAAAAAACACAAATCCAAGGAAAACTGTAATCTAAAAGTAGATGTGTATTCACACAGAGGATGGAAGCCCTTTTCATTCCACTTCCAATTGCCTCCTGAAAATCACAGTGCGGCAGCCTAATGGTTTTAAGATGGCATGCATTACCAAGAGAAGCAGCTAATGCCTCACTGACCGACTTCCACATGTTTCCTGATCACAAAAACAGTGTTAAACATCAATAGTCCAAATAACAAATGCACCGAGGGTTCGTTCCACAAGTGGAGGCTGTAGGTCATATATCTGAAAACACATACAGTCACTGTGAGAGCTGTTGCCCAACAGTTCACTTCCCACCCACACTGACAGCCAGATTGTTTTTGGCCAGTGACGACATACGTGGGATGAACATTGAGGAAGAAACTTTATTGCTGAATGTGTTGCATGACAATATATCATACATGTTTTTCCATCATTGGGCAATTTCATATTCAACGCTTTGCATGACACGCAGGCATTTTACTGTCACACAAGTCAGATGCTTTGAACGCAGCACGTAATTAAAAATCACAGCCTTTTATCTGTCATTAGGCTTCAGAAAATAGAAGTGAGAAGTTTAAAAAAAAAAAAGAAAAAAGTATTGTTTTACTGTTAAAAGGCGACTTTAAACTGTTACGTTTAGAAATGTGTTGACAGCAAATCACTGAAATCTGCTCTGTTCTACTTTCAAACACTCACAGGAACACCAGCAATTTTCACTTCAGAGTTCCCTCTCATCTCTGCAAACAAATGCAACTTTGAAAAAAGTGATGATTTTCTTGCCAGCACAACTTACAATCTGTTGGGAGTGTATTTATTTTAGCAGCAACGGGAAAGAACAACACTGTTCAAGTTTTACAGCAGTTAAAGGAACATCTTATCTTATGAAAATGTTTTTCTTCATCTCCTCACTGATACCATCAACATCCTTTCTTCTCATTCTCATATGTTTGTGCAAAGCTTTTCTGACAAACAATGGAGAACATTTCTCCTCCACCACATCTTCTCCGGTATGAAGCAAAATAAACTTTTCCTACCTCCAAACAGTGCTCGAGTGAGGAGAGCGAAGACCACAGAGGAGATCTTCATTTTCCACGGCTGCAGCCTCCATAAACTCTCAGTTAAATGCCTCTGAAGAAAAGAAGCCCCAGGTTTCCTCCTCCTCTTCCTCTTCTTCCTCTTCCTCCTCCTCTTCCTCCTCCTCCTACTCCTCCTCCTCACCCGCCACACCACCCCTTTCCTGCCTCAGCCGTGGAGTGTAATATGAAACATTGGCCACTCTGTTTCTCCTCAGAACCTCCCTTCGGCACCTCCCCCCTCCTGTCACACACAGTGAAAACACATTTGGCAGTCTCACGTGCTCACACACACACACACACACACACATGCACACATATTATACATGCATGAAGAGCAGACAGAAACAGACAGGTGAGTATACATGAGGGTGCATGTGTGCGCACACACACACATACACACACACCTCTGGTTGTGGCGAGTGAGTGGGAAATGTAATTTCCTGTGCAGGATGGAGGGGAGGGACGAGTGTGTTGTTGAGATTGACGCCGAGCAAATCACACTTCCAGCTGTGGAGGACACAAGGCGCAGACCTCAGTCAGGGCTTTTATTTTGGAACACACATGCTGGCACGGGGGGGAGGAGGGTGAGGAGTGGGTTTCCACTCCATGTTTGTGTGTGGCCACATATGGGCAATAAAATGATGGAGAACACTCTTTGTATATTCATTTTGTATTTAAGGTTAAGTGCTTTTAATTAGACCAGAGTTTCCGCTTAACTGGTGTGTGTGTGTGTGTTTTTTTCTCTACATTTCAAAAACTGCCTCTTGAAATCCATGGTTGATGTTGTGTCTGTGTATCTCAGTGTGTGTCTGCATCTATTTCCCATCTTCTCTTGTCTCATGTAACAGGATCCCACAGTGAATCTTTGTGCAGCAGTCTGTCAGCTTGGGGTTTCTGGGACACTTTTTCTGGCTTTTATCAAACCTCAGAGAGCAGAGCTGTGGACATTCAGGACACTTTTGATTTACAGATAATAGCGCAGACGGGTTGCAGCGCCTCGTAAGTGGCCCTAGTCTGACGACAGTCTGACAAACAAAGCCGATCCCTTCACAAAGATGTCCCCACTTTACTAAAGCTCCATAACCTATTGCATTTGGTGAAAAATGTTGTGTGGGATTTACCAAATTAGGGCTCTAAACACAGCGCAGAAGTCCTTGCTCATGCATTTTTCCTGCTTATTATCAGCTCTGCAGACAATTCCCTCTTTAATGTAGTACACCAGAGAAAAATACAGTTTTTGTGCACAAGTTGTTCTGGCTAACACGTTAGCAAATGGCCACATATTTACACAGTCAGCAGACACAGACCACCAGCGTTTATGGGACAATCTTCTTTAGCTCTGTTTCAGTCTCCACAAACACATTTTGTTACTGGCTCCGTCTCTTTGACTTTTGCTACCAGCAGTGACACAATCACTGAAGAGAGCTGCTGGGTTGAAAACTGTTTATTAAAGCAGAGTTTATGGTCTGTACAAGTAAAACAATGCAGGAGGCGTGATGAAGCTGGGGAGGGCTGGTAAATTGAATAAAATGACTATCCCGTGTGTTAGCGATGTTTTGCTTTTGTAAACTAGATACAGATGGAACATTTAGCTATATGCCCCTTTATATTCACCAGCGAATGGATGTCCTATTGATAAAACCAAAACAATGAGCTGAAAGATGCTTAAAATGCACAGGAGAGCTGAAACTTATCATCTGTTGATTAAACACTGCAAGCAACTCCTTTCACATTATACATAGTCATTTGATCCTTTGTTAATCCTGACTCTTGAGAGATGTTTATGCTGCCAGACAGTAAAAGACAGACAGAAAGACTCTCTTAAGGAGCAGACGGTAAACATGTGAACGGTCTAGTATGAAGTGCAGCTCTTTGCTGTGCAATGTCTTATCACTGAAAAAGATGTTTCTAAAGTTTTCATCTGGAATGAGTCAAAAGTGCAGCACAAGTTCAGTAACTGTGCAATTAACAGTGCGACTTCAACAATGAGAACATCTGTTAGATATTACTCTGTGTTTGCATATAGAATTACCAGTGCATTAGAGACGGATTTTATTGATTCTTCTTCATCTGGTGTGGAAGACGAGGTCTTAGAAACTTGGCAGAGGGCTGAGACTCCTAATTAGGATGATATAGATCATATGGTATGGAGGTGGATTAGTGCCAAAACTGTGTGTCCTGACTTTGAGAACTAAACCTGTTTGCAGTAAGAGCACCAGTGCAATAGATTTACATTTCCATATCTCCAAGATTACAACACGAGACAACCAATAAGAAAGCAGACATTAAAAAAATATGTTTAGATTCATATAAAATAATGCATATTACATTTGCATTACTTTTTTACTTTAGTAGACTCAGTGGACTTTGTGGTGAGCCTATTTTATTCAACTTTTTATATTCAAAATGCATTTCATACCCAAAACTCCAAACATCCTGTTGGGTCAGTGAAATGCTCAGTAAAAGAAAACACCTCACCACACTGTTACGCTCCCACAGCGTCAGTGTCAATGTAAGAGGGAAAGTGTCACAAAAAGATTAACTAAATGAGTTTATTTGTCAGTCACTTTGTGTTCTGATTTAAATACAAGTGATCAAATTTTTTAGGATTCATCTTCAAGGCTCTGCTGGTGTCTCTTGCTTTGAGAAAAATGTCTCCCCCCTGTGGAATATGTATGAAATGCTTATTCGCCCTGAAGCTTTCCGCTTAGTGGTGCTAAATGAGCTCTGAGCAGTATGTGCGTCAGTAGAGCAGTTGGACTCTCCAAAGAAAAATCTATCAAAAATCGAAATATTCACTCTCCCAAATGACTGGAGCTTGTTTTTATTGAGGTTTTCAAAAAAACACAACCAATTAAAAAAAAATCCTGATATAAATGATAAAAATCACAATGAATACATGTTATTAATTGACAAGTACAAGAGGTAAAACAGATCTGTGTTGATGTTTGTGAGACAAAAAGAGAGGAGACAACAGGCCACCTGGTTGGCCGTTCACCCAGATACCACTTGAACCGAGTTCACATGGCCCTGCAGATCACTCAGCCTGACCTTTAACACTGCGTGTCAGTTGACTCCGCCACCACGGGGTTCTCTGATTGGCTGAAATGGCTTAAAGAGTGTATGTGAGGCTGTGGTAGAGAGTAAAGAGTTAAGATTATTTTTGGTACAAAAATTCATTCAATTATAAGAAGTTAGAGATTTTTATTTAATGGTCATTACTAATTTTAGGGTTTATTTAGGGTTCAACTACATGTCTTTAATGATTATCGCTGACATTATTTTATACTTGTCAGAAAAGCACAAAGGTAGGTTTTGTGTTTGCTTGTATCATAATCATCATGTTGCTATAATGAACATATTTTGAAGGTTGACATCTTACCTCTGAGGGTCTCTTCATAACACCATCTGTGTAAAGAAGAACCATGACAAACCATGATGTTAACGCTGCATGAAAAGCACAGTGAAATGCACAAATCTAAACAGACAGACACAAGGGGAGGAGATGAACTTGTTGTATTGTTGAGTTGACAAATTCCAACAGTAAACAGCTGTAATGTGACCACTTGCTCCATCACCTCACCTCTGCTGTTGTCACGAACATGTTTCCTAATGATGCAGACCTTGACGAGAAAGAAACCAGCAGCTAAGAGCAGGCCAACCCCTATTCCAATCAAAGCGTATGTAATTTCTGTTGAAAAAAAAAATATGAACATGAACTGACCAGTAACAAACAAACAAGATGCAAAACAACACCTGCAACAGAGCTGAACGTCGGTTTGGGTAATGCCAGCTCATGTTCAGCCAGCC
>OMNW01034675.1:34792-55512 GCA_900303245.1 Selene dorsalis | reverse complement strand
GGGGGAGTAAAGTGGGCACTACTGGTCAATGGACCCACACCGTCATGAGAGTTCGACCTCTTCTCATAAACACATATCACTGTCTAGTGTCCTGCTTGCGAAGCATGTCATTTCATTTCACAACCATGACCGATTGGCAATCATTCCAGTGATCTGACGGCTTTCAGTTTCAAGGCAGTGGATAATAAGCCACTTTCATCCAGTTGACTGAGCACATATATGTCATTGTATGACACTATGTGTGACACTTTTAATAACAGACTACCTGTCAACTGTGATATAAACTGAAACAATTAAAACCTTAGACTAGTCCCACAACATGAGCAGGGCCACAGGACTGAAGACTGGAGACCCAATACATTTGATACTGTGTTCTATTGTGCAAACCTCAACTAAACTTTGGATTCATCAGATTACATAGACTACAACATAAACCTGAGACTTGAACACTCCAGCCTCACCTGTGACCGGTTAAAAAGAAGCAGTGATTTCTTCCAGCTGCTCATGACTATTTCTACTATATAGGTTTTTTTGTATTTGTCATTTGATCATTCATAGGTTCATAAGAAAGTAAAATGATCCTGTTATTAACCAGAAAAGAGAAAAGATTAGAGGAAAGAAAATAGCATAATATTCAGCTCAAGAATGTTTTTCTGCTTTCTTCTCATGTTTCTTATCTCATGAAATCATATCTCGGTCTTGACCTAAAAGTTGTGAACCACTAATCTTCTTATCATCAATATTCCTGTTAGGATATGGCACTAGATTGCAAATTGATAAAAACCATTGCACATAATCCAGTCCTATCTGGATAATACTCAGGTTAAGTAATTTAATCTTTTTGTAATAAAAGTATTTAATGTTTTGCTGAAAAATGTTAAAACCTTGCACAGAATTTACTGTGGCATTACAGAAGTATTGTTGCAGAATGAACAAATATAGCAGGAAGCCACTATCTAGTATGCATGCTGTGAAATGATCTCCAATCTATCTTAAAATCAGCCTTATGTTCAGCAGATTATGTTTTCTCTGTTTACCCACCTGGTTTTTCTTCAGAAGCTGCTCCATCTCCTCTCACACCCATCAGCAGCCACCCTGAAACACACAGTTAATGATGTGATTCAGGTCACAAAAACAGGTTGTTCAAACAGACAGGAAGAAGGCAACACCAACATGTTGTCGCTCACATCAGATAAAACTGAATTCATTGACTGGATTCTGCACACCTCAGTGCAAAGACTCTTGCACAATAGTCCATTATGCAGGTGCAATATTCTTCTGTAACTACATTTAAAATATTACTGGGGTTGCAGAAAAATGAATGTCTGGCTCAAGGGCTCCTCTGTAGAATTTCCCAACCATAGATTTTGAACACTGGAGATTTGTCCTCTGCCTCAGATAACATACAGTAAATGTCACGCATGCTGAGGTTTTATACCAGTAAACATACACGTTCAGTGTGAAAATATAAAATATATCAGGATTAATACATGGAATTTACTGGTAAGTGGGTTTTTACAGTGTGGACACAACCCATATGGTGAATTTTGGATGCATTGGTGTTGAATCTGGACTTATTGTCAGCATTTGTAAAGGAAGAAAATAATTAAACACCAAAGCTTCTGGAAGACTAGTATTTCAAAATACCAAAACAACAACAACAACATCCACACTTACTATATTTGCAGCAACAGTAGGCTTTTAAGTTTAAGACCAGGGAAGGGTACGTATAAGGAGAAAACATACAATTTTATGAATTATTGCCAAGAGACCCTTCAGCCATGCACTCAGCTGCTCCAGTCCAGAGGTCAAACCACAGTGGAGTGGTACTGTGGGAGGTGAAGTATGACTGTAACTGAAAATGGAGCAGGGTGTTGCTGAGACAGAGCATACACGCCCAGCAAGTGGCTATCTTACATTTTGAAACCACCAGTGGCATTCCTCTGGCAGCCCTTGGGACCTGCCCTGTTGTTGCTGTGTGTGCTCTCCTAAATAGGAAATTTAGTAAATGCATCTTTAAGAGAAATCAGCCAATAACCTTTGACCTTTTGAGCAGTCATTTGTCAGTCAGCATGTGGCAAAATCAGTGCAAGAACAGACTGAGTACCTTGCTGAAGGACACATATTGAGGTTTGACCACCACAGTGTTGGCCATCGCAGGTGCTGAACCTGTGACAGATCATGGGATGATTTGTGTATCAGTCTATGGTAATTTAAGCTTAACACGTCCTGAGTGTGTGGAGATAATGTTTCCAGTGACCAGAGGGTGACCTGTTACATAATGTGTTGTGTCCAGCAAGCACAGCATGGTCAGTCTAACAGCTCAGTAAGTAAGATTATAGGTTCACAATAAATAACATTTGTAACTATGCACTGCATTGATATTGTTGTGATATGATACGATGCCTGAAAATGGCAATGCAACAAAAATGTCATCACCTTGGCAAGCTGCATAAAGATGAAAAGGTTGTGATGATATTATAATATATATTTTTTCAGTCAGACAACAATAACTGTACAGGATTTACATGAACACTGCACTGTGCCCTCAGCTCTTAATATGGAAGGAAAAACAGTGTGCAAACAAATTCAGGTTTCCTTTTTACTGTAGTTTATGATTTTAAGTCAATAGAGGTATTATTGTCTGTCTGTTCTACTAATGGTAATAAGAACATTATTAATGTTGACATCAACATTATCAACGAGAATTTATACTTTGACATATCTAAATATGTTACTTATTCCTCCCAGATCCAGTTAGTTAGCTTTAACAGGATTTAGTAACTTTTCTTTCCTTGGTGGTGTCGTAGTCAATACTTAGTTTAATTATGTGTTCTACATGACTGAACTACCAAGATGTTGGGTCATTAAAATGGCTATTTCTGAGATAACAGATGGAGGAAACTCACATGGTTTTAGTTTGAACTTTAAGCTACAGTTAGCTGTGGCTATACCACTGGCCAGCTTGTGCGTACTGTCTCGTCAGTTGTGTCTTTGAGGCAGTGGCTGCTTCTCAGAGACCACAGATCTCAGTCTTGGTTTTTATCTCCATTCTGTTGTTAGCCACACTTCACCTCCATTCACACACTGAGCAATGAAATAACATAATAATTTTAACATACACATTTTCGAACTATAGTGGAAATAATACTGTAAACCTCATGAATTTACACAAGGGAAAGTCTTGAAAGCAAAGATAAAGATGAATAAAAATCTAAATATAAAATAAAAGAATGCTAAAGCATTCTTTGGTAATCAAAACCTTAACCCTAACCCTAACAGATACAAATTAAGACAAAATAATAAAGATGAAGTTGTAACTATATGTAATATTCTCAATTGGACATGGCAAAACAAGGTTTTTATGTAACCACATATTGTCTAAATCACATCTAACTCACGCCTAAAACTACAATTGTACTCACCACTGATGAGGACAGTCCTGGCGACAGCTGACAAACACCCACATGTCTCAAATACTCTCATGTCTCTTGGTGTATCTAGGGCAGTTTGTTGACTTCTTGAGTTGCTGTGAGTCTTTTGTCTCATGTATCATGACGAGCCATTTCCTGAACTTGAGGATTTCCGAGCTTTGCTGATTAAATGATAAAGATTTTCTGTTGTTAAATATCCACAATAAGTATCTTGGTCTGTGTGTTTGGCCCTTAAACATAAATATAATCACATTAATAGAGAGGGGAATGCAGGGTGAGCTGAGCCAGTTTTTAACTGAGGTGTGAAGTGAGGGCATGAATAATCACTTTGGATCTAAATAAGACGGTTTCATACATGACTCTAAATAAAGGTGGTCTATTGGCTCAGCAGCAGTAAGTTGAGCCATGGGAGGGCATAAGATGAACCGCGTATGCTTAAATTATATAATTAACAGTTATTAATAAAACAAACAAAGAAAAAATCACCTGCTGTATCAAATTCACAAGACAACTCATGTATAGCACCTCAGGCAGCAAAATAAAACCACCCTGATGAACAAAAGTGATGATGCAGATTAACTGCAATTGTGCACACATAAGGGCATACTGTTGAATGTAAAGATGGGTTTTTCCCTCACCAGTGCTGGCTCTACTTCCCCGAGATGTTTTGGCACTAATTACCCTACCACTGCCAATTTTAAAAACTTGTGTCATCCAGAAGTTTAGAGATAATGTCTGACTAACAGAATAGCCTTATATTGTAACTCCCAAAAGCAAAAACACATGTGAGGTTTTTGAGACTTGTCTGTAATTGTTAAACTAGAAACACAATGCCATGGACATGCAAAATCACTCTGGATGCTTGCACTCTTGAACTTGAACTTAAATCACTCTGATCTCTCCTAATTACTTTAATATGTTTGATGAGGAAGTGGTAAAGATGAGGAAGTAGTAAATTTCATGATTCTTAAAAAAACCTCAACTTTGAAAGTTTAAGATGCAATATGCAATTTATATCAATAGCCTCTCAATAGCCATTTTACACACTGTTGACAGCAGCATTAAATGGTTGGCAGTGATTTGTTGAACCAGAATGTTGGATGGGTAACTGATGGAAAGATTTGTGCACCAGATGTTGCCACAACAGACAGGATACTCAGATTTATGGCTGTCAATAAAATATCGTAGGTCAAGGTCAGCATGCAAACCAGACTGGATCCAACACAGTGGGTTTGGGCTTGAGTTACCATGAAGCTGATAGTGTGTTTAGCAGCTTTTTTTAAAATCCATGACTAACATCTTGACTCCCTGATGACGATGATGACGCATGCTCTGATTGGTCAGCGTTATAAGTTATTGCTGCACTGTCATCACTTCCGTAACATAAGAGAAATAATGGTTAGTAAAGTCTTGCTGGAGTTCATATTTTCATTCTGAGCAGTTACAAGCTTTTATATCGTAGGACATGAAGTATATATTTCTTCTTTTTGGATGAAAAGTGATTTATTACTGTGATTTAATGACACACTCCACATCATGTTTAAAAACTGCAAATCGTCCGTGTTACACTTTCATTTTCACTCACTTCTACAGTGACCTATTTAATGCTTTAATTTCACCACTCACAGGAAGTGGTGATTACATGCGCTGTGTTGTTAGGAGTTTTAGCTGTCTTGTGAAAAAGTATTAGACATACTCTATAAAGACTTGCAACTTGCAACTTACAACTCATCAGGATGCCATTGACAAAAGTGATATTCTAAATCTTCATATCTTTGACTTTATTTTCAACCCCCACCGGTTCCCATACCTGAGGCTAGTCTGTCAGTCCTTGAAGCCGGTTACTCCCCCCTGTCCCTGCCTGTCCCAGTTCTCAGTGGGCATGAAGGGGCATGAGCCAGGCTGTTTGTGAGCTCCTCACGGTTCCAGAGCCAGCCAAAACACATGTGGGTGTCAGTCATAATGGTCCAAACAAAAGTTGGATCCTGTGTCTGGCCTTCATTCTTGGGTGTCTGTTGTGCAAATCAACAGTCCAGCCTGTCTGCTCTCTGCCTTTACAACTGATTTTCTTTCTTTTTGTACAAGTATTTCCAGGCCAAAACAATTAGAACTGAGGGGAAACTTTTTTGTTCACCGAACAGACAGTTAGACTTTGTCTTATATTGCTATAAAGTGTTAAAATTAGCAAGCAAAGGTGGGCTTACATTAGTTTAGTATTAGAAGATAATCTGAAATACACTCTTCTGTGCATATATTCCAGCAGTTGGAGATTGCAACTTCATTCTTGTCTAAAGTTTAAGTGCATTGGAAACACACTTCAGTTAGGTGGAGTCTGAACGTGACATAAATAATGTCACATTTCCATCATGTTCTTCACATGTTACATTAATTACAGCCACAAACTATTTACCCCACATGCACAACCTCTAATAGTCATATAATAGCTATAGGTTACACCTTAATTTGCTTTCGCTGATTTTCTAGAAATTTGTTTGAATTGTACTACATTTGGTTGAAAATCTGAAAATTCAGCTACTCAACTCATATAGAATGAATAAAATGTTTTATTTATTATTTTTTATCTATTTGTTTGTATATACAAATACACTGAAACTGTGGGATGGCTAAGTGTTGTTGAAAGTTTAAAGACCAAACTTTCAAGTTCATGGTTATAGAGCTCACAGTGTTTTGGCTTGGCCATATGGAATAATTCTGACTAGCTAGCAACACACTGGGTCTAAACTGCTGTTGGGAGGTTGGTGGCAAACAGAGAAAGGTGAGAAACAGGCTGGAGTTGGAGGCTTGGTGTGAGGGGGGAGGGAGAGGGCAGCCCCATGTGAGGTCTTATTCTGGGAAAGACATGAGTGCAGACAGTAAAAAAGAAAAATCCTCTCATGCACAGTGTCTCTGCTCACAACATGATATTCTCACACTGCTCAGCCAGTAAGTCTGTCTCCCCAGAACAATGTTGGGACTTTTCCCTCTTAAAATTATACACACCATGTTGCAAAATATCCACAGTGCAATAATCACATAAAACTAATCACATATAATTTGTGGAAATGTTGCTTATCGATGACAAACAGCTTTCCCTGACCCCTTTCACCTGATTCACACACTTTGACTGTGTAAGTGCATAGTATTTGTCCATTCTGCAGAAATACATCTAATGTGAGGACATTGTTCTGCAGAAAATAGCACATGTTGCTGTCTCAGGTTTACCAGCTTACACATGCAGCATGTGCAGTTGACTGATTAGCTGAAGTGTGGAAGGTGCAGTCAGCAAAAAGGCAGACTGTTACCTTATGAAATACAACATGACAGAAATAGACCGGCTTAAATATGGCACCTGGATGGAGCACAGCTCTGTGGATGCTGGGGGCCATGGAGTCATTGAGTTGTTGAAGGACCCAAGGCTGAATTGCATTTTCCCAGCAGACACCCTGTTAAGGTTTAATAAAAACAAATTACATTTCATGCTAATGCAGGATATGCAAAAGGGAGAAGGTAATTAACCACTCATAACATATAAAAACAAGCTGAGCCACACGTTTGAATGATCAAACACACCACTTTCTCCATTTATGGAATGCATGGGGTCATGCTCCACATGTGACCTCATCCGTTTGACTTCCTATGACTCACAAAGTGTACAGAGTCAACACTTCAACTGAATCTCACAGCAACAACAGCTGCATCTGCCCTAAAGCTAGACCACTCAGTTACACGCCTTCATGTCCACAACACGGCCTTGTAAACAGAGCTTGAATATCAATAATGAGCCCAACCCTGCCAAAGCCATGTCTGACATCTGCCCCCAAACAAGTTGCACTCTAGGGACTATTACACTGATTTGGAGATATGTGATGCAATGGTCTATATCAGAGGCTTGTTTCCCCGGGTGACAAAGGCAAAGTGAGTCAGCAGCCAAATGTTCGCCAATGGTTGGTTAGTACACCCCACCCTTGTTTAGTGTCTTCACCAGGATTCAACACATCAATGCCTCATCGTCACAGACTGTCATCAAAGGTACCTAAAACCAAAGCAAGGGTGCATGTGGGAACCAATCAGCCCTCAATGCTTCGATACAAAAATAACCAATGACAGTGTCCATTTCATTCTGCTGGTCTGCCTTGCCCTGCCACTCGACACCCACTGGTTATTCCAATGTGAGCCTGCTAGCTCCGTCCTGTGTTGCTGCTCAGTTTGGCCACACCGATTTGTGCGTCTATTTTGGTATCTTCTGTGCTCGCTATCAGGAGCCAGGCCACACCACTGCGTTTGAACATGGATCTGAGGACTTGACTCACTTTGGTGAGTGCTTTTTGTGAGTTTTCTTAGTTTCTTCAACTTCAACAGAAAAAAAGTTAATTTACCATAAATGACAAATGTTAACTGTAATTTATTCTCAGCAGGTGTGTGCAGCACAGCTCTGGATTCTTGGATTCTACACTGAGGATTTGTGTTTGATGCCAGAGTCCAGATTACACCCTTACACTCAGCATGAAAGACTCATCACCGAGGTGAGGGAGCAGTGTGATTATATGGTGTGACAAGTACTGAAGGCTACTGAACCTAATATAAAGTAGTTCAAGTTTTATGGGGCGTAACCGTTAATGGTCAAATACATGTACACCCACAGCACAAAGGCCATGGGATCCATCAGCATTTTATTGTTACAAAATCATTAGAAATTAGTTCTGTAATATTACATCTATGAGAAAAATAAATAATTACATTCCTGTGTTTGTGCCTTTATACAGTATAGGTAACTGGGGTACTTCATTCCTTGGGTAAAAATATACAAGCAGATGGTGGGAAAGTACCGTGGTTGCTAACTGATCTGTGGTTATGATAGCTCGAGGATAGTTGGCGGCCAAAGTCTACTGGAAAGCCATATCATACTGTAAGTTAGACTCAAGATACAGTAAAGTCACTAGGTTATAGCAGGTTTACCAGTAATCTTGAGCTTTAACACTACCACTCGTAATGACACATATTTTGACTGAAGTTATTTTTCCCTACCAGTTTTTTCTTCAAATCATACATTGATGAACATGAAGGCAGAAGGCAAGATGAGTGCTTGGCTACTCATCAAACTATATTTAAACGTTATCATTTTAATGCACATATACAATCAAATACACCACTGAATCATGAAATGTCTATATTTATGTTTGTCTCAGTCAATTTCATCTGCTTATAAGGAAAGCCATGGGCTGTATGGTGGGATGAAGAGTTGAGTTATATGCCAGTGGCTGTGCTCCCAGGTCAGGACATATAAATGGGTTAATGAGCTATTCTAAGACCTCACCCAGATACCTAAAGTAAGCTACAGTAGAGCAGCTGGAGAGGCACACTCTGAACGATGTGATGATTTACTTGCATTTCCTGCACTAAGTGTTGTAAACCTTAGATATGGTTATGGTTCTACAGTTTTGCAGAGGAGTTGTTATATTAACTCAAAAAAGTAATTAAATGTGAAAAAGCTGTTATTGCATTTGCAAGGGAGAAATTGGAAATGTGTATCTTTGTTTTGAAATGCACGATACATGCGTAATGGAAATGTTTGTCTTTTCTAATATTGTTCCTATATATGGAATAGGAGTTGTTCCCATGACTACAAACAGCACTCACAACTTACAGTGTTAAAAATAACCAAGTGCATGGCATGAAGTGTTTGTCTGCTGCCTGCATAGCGACAGCATGGCCGAAGCCGGAACATGTCATGTACATAAAGGTCATTGGTGGAACTAAAGAGTTCAAAACCATTTATAGTAATCATGTCAATCAAACAAACAAATATGTTTTTAATTGCTGAGATGCTGAATGAAACACAGATCACAATGTGCTGCTACATAGATTAGTCCCAAACTACAACCTCTAGATTCTGATATCAATTTTACTGTCTTTTTTAGGAGGTTGACATATCCCATCACTTCCCTGATATCAACTTGAGCTGGAATAAACCCAAGGGACCTACAGGGCTGCAGCAGTTGTAGAGGAAGCAAGACGGGTGATGCACAAGACAGAAAGAGGCTTGTTGACATCATGAGCTGTGTGGAAAAGCGACACATGAGCCATCGGATGGGAAGCATGCTCCACCATCGCTTCCCCAACGGCTTCACTGATTTGTTCATGGATGAGACTGATCGGGAGGTCAGCATTCTCACAGATCGAGCCTTTCGAAGTCTCTGCGTCGGAGATGATGCAGTTTATAACGACGAGTTCTTGTATGGATACTCACCTTTCAGCTGCCACAAACCCGTAGCAGGGGAGCCTAATAAAAAGACTCATCATAAGGAATCTAAAAAGCAAGGGCAGAACAAAAGCAAGACTGACAAAACTGATACCCAGCCATGGAGACAGCAGCAACAGAAGAATATATCTCACATGTCGTCTTTTCTCAAGGCATTGAGTGCCACAGAAGAAAGCTGCGAGGGGATGCTAATCAAAAATGGAGGTACAACAGACTCTAATGGGGAATCTTGGGATAAATCAGCACTTCGCAGCATCCAAAAAGAGCTATCAGAATTCTCCTCGGATTATCATGCCAATCTCACTGATGGACATTACAAAAACCATTATCCACATCACTCTGGTGATAAGTCATCAAACAAAACAGGCAAAGATTCTGGGAAATCCTCAAGGATAAAAAATGGAAAATCCACTGTCAAACTAAAGAAACTTAACATCAAGAACTTTTTCCTCCACAGTGAGTTTAGCCCTTTCCAAACATGGAGAGATTTTAACCAGTTTCCTTTCAGCCAAGAGGAGACAGTCACGTCTATTCTCCCCACAGATAACATCCCTAAATGGTACGACTTGCCGTTTTACAAGGAGCTGACAGAGGCTCACAGAAAAGAGACTCTGCACACAGAGGAGGCACAGTCTTGCCAGAAAGCCAAAGTGGACCCTCCTCCTCCCACTGCTCCTAAACCCGTCCCTCCCCCTCCTCCACCAAAGGTCCTGCCAAAGCCCTCAGCCACCCCAGCTGAGAAGAGGTGCTCATCGGAAGAAGAAGGTGGGGTTGCTGCCCCCTGGAGGCGCAACAGGTCCAGGGCAAAAAGTGCTATTCCAAGCAATCAGCCTGGGATACCAAGTCAGGACAACAAGTCAAAGACACTGGAGGAGAGTCTTTTGTTGGTCAAAAAGGAAGCAAGATCTGTGGAGGTGAAAGCAATTGAGGAAGTCAGCTCTTTGGCTTCTACCCCTTTCAGTATTTGCCAGCTGATGACTCCCCTCATTCCCTCTAGACAACCAACAGAAACTTCAGAAATCCTCCAAGGAGTACTTTCACCCTCTGCCCTCGACCTTCCACTCAGACCACACTCTGAGGCCAAAGTGACTCCTGAACCTCCTGTTAAACGGGACAGTTACAAATCTCTTGCCTCTAGCATCCTCTTCAACCTCAAAGACAATAGAAAAAGGGTTAAAAGCCGTTATAGCCCACCTAAATTCAAAACGTTAGAATTGCCTGAGGGTGGTGTCCAGTCTCCACAGTCAGATAATTTGAAACATTCACAAGCTGGCTCTGAGGGTAATGCATCTGGGTTCAGCACTCCTGCCATTTTCAAAGATGGCCAAACAGTTTGCAGTCCTAACTTAGACCCTGTCAGTACTCCGACTACCAGTATTACAAAGCATGATACTGACAGGCTGTCAGATGATTACTTGTTATCAAATCTACTGCAAAACAAAAAGGAAGCTGCAGGTAGCAGTGGCATGGGTGAAGAGAATCCAATCTACCCCTTAATAAACTCCAAAAAGAATAAGAGTCCCATGGCTAAAAAACAAAACTATCCCTCTTTGAATTTGTATAAGAAAGCCAGCCCTGTTGACAGTGATATGCAATATCTTCAAGTTCCTCTGAGCAATGGTGCATCTGTGCACATAGACCAACCAGCTGAGACAACTAAACTTTCACCACAAATGCTGAACAAAGACCTTTTCCCCAAAACACCGCCAACAAACACAGGGATTTCACCAAGCACTCTAAATGTCAACCAAGGTCGTTCACCCATAATTTCACCAAATGCAACTGAGAATGAGAGGTTGCCACATATATTTGTAGGGGAAAGATCTTCAAATCTAAAAGACAATGCGAAACAACCAGTGAAACAACAAGTAAAAGACGTAGTGCAGCCTGCTTCGAAGCAAAAAGATAGAAACGGCCAATCTATGAGTACAATAAACGTGATCAGAGCAGCAAAGGAGGCAATTAATGCAGCAAGAAATAAAGCTCTATATGAGGCTCAGTCAGACAGTGTCAAGAGGCCGATTTCAGACATAGAAGAAATGAAGGATGAAGACATCAGTAAAAACGTTGGAGATTCAATAGAAAGGCTTAGCAGCAAGAGAAGGAGCTCAGTATCAGAAAATAACAGTGTTTCATCTCCAAGTAGTGACTCAACTAGTGCCACACTGCTTGGCAAAACTAGTACTGTCAAGAAAGAGCCTCCACCAGTACCCAAGAGAAATTTTGCAAAATCTGATATTGAATTTACTCTTGACAAACAGCAATCACATGATGTCGACAAATCCATTAATGGTGAATCCCGGGATGCAAAACTAGATTCACCACTAAAAGAAAACGAATCTGTCTCAAAACAAGGAAAGATAAAACGTATATTCTCAGCCAAACAAAACAATTATATAAAGCATCAGAGATACGCGATGACAGATGACAAACAAGTAGAGGAATGTGAGGAAGGTGATCTGAAAGTAAACACAAGAACAGAGGTAGATGAAGAGATAAATCCAATGAGAGAAATAAGAGATAGTGAGCATATAATTAATGATTTGCATGCTTTGAAAGAACTGGAGAGAGCAAGGATTGGTGATCGTGTTCTTGAGAACACAAAGAACAAACCAGGAGTTATTAACATTGATGAGGAGGCCAGGGCTAAGAATGATTTGATCTCTCGGGAGCTTCGGAATATAAAGAAGGGCATGCTGTCTATGAGAGGGAACACAACGTCTAAGAGAGAGATGTTTGCAAAGAAAGAGAAAGAGCAGATACAGCAGGAGGCTTTTGCAAAGATAGACAGCAATGTCAGAGTAAACAAAGCACTTATAAATGACAATTATGACAAGGCAAAAATGGCACTTGAAGAGGTCATCTCAGAGCGGCAGAAGAGAAGGAATACCCTGACAGAGCAAGATGCAAATCTGTTATTGGATGAGAAGGCTGATGATGAAAGTTATGTAACAAGGGCACAGCAATTGGAAATAGGTATGAAAGATTCAGTAATGGACAGCAAAGAACAATATGATAGCAGCACTTCCACACTAAAACAGAAAGATCTAAAAGAAAGGTTGGGTGATCTGAGAGACCACAATCATATGAGACAGATTCTCTCACAAACTGAACCTAGACTTGGTGAGACTCACAGAGCAGGTAGGATAGCTCTACCAGGCATGGGCAAGGTTGTAAATGAGCTCGAGACACTCCTTAAAACTAAAGCTAAACATGTTAATGATAAACAAAGAGATAACCCTAGTTATGAATCAGAAGAAGTGAATATCAAACTAGTAGCAAGACGGGTGTCCGAAGACAGCGGAGAAAGTTTGACTAGTGAAACTGGAAGCAAAAACATAGATGCTCCTCCTGTTCCTCCAAGGAGCAAAAAAGGAAGCAGTAGAAGAGATGGAAGCATTACTGGTGAAATGGATGATTTGACAGATGCAACTAAGGATGTCTCTAACAAAAATAAGAAATATGAAAATGGTGAGGCACATGTTAATGAGCTGAGGAGCACAGGCTCAGGAAAACGAGAAGTAGACATTGACTTGTTCACAAACAAAGCTATGCCCCATCAAAGTAACACCATGTCTGAGAAAGACATGTGGGACGTGGTAATTAATACAAATTCAAAACCCTCTACTGCGAATGATGCCGTCTCATGTGAATCCATGGCACCGTCTGAAAATAGATACCTATCACCAAGGCTCAGGGGAGAAGAAAATGAGGTAAATAACTTGGATACAGATAAAAGCCCCACCAGGGAAGCCACATTTGAATTCAACGATGCTAAGGTACAGGAAGTCCGCAAGATAAAGCGAAAGGCCCCTTTAAAACCAGACAATTTAATCACAGCAGATGACAATGCAACGAGGAATCTAGTCACAGAAGATGAACCTGACAAACTAAACAGACTTAATGGGGAAATAAATGTGGATGCAGAGACTCTCAGTGAAAAGCCCAGAGATATAATATCACCCATACTCTTGGTAAATGGTGTTAACTTCAACCAGAGCCCACCTGATCAAGCCAGCTTGTCCTCAAAATCATCCTACTTTTCTGTGGATAGTGCACTGCACAGAAATACAGAGACTGAATCAAATGTTTACCATTCACTGGAGAATCTGACAGGAGAGGTTGAAGAAGTTGATGCGGAAATGCAGAATGTCTCACAAAACATGAAACTGGATTTGGACAGGACCGAAGTGGAGTATTATTCTTTAAGTGATCATGAAAGTGAGCCAGGGGGTGTAAAGCAACCCCCCACATCTCAGAAAGAGCCAGAGGAACCACATGACGGCAGCAAAGAAAAAGAGAAGACCTCTACAGACCAAGGTGAAACTAAAAATAATCAGACACCATTGTCACCCACTAGCATTTTTTCGCCAACATTAGGGATCCCTGCTTTATTCAAAGTCAAAGACAACACCTTAAGTGTTAAGACGAAGAGGACTGTACAACCTTGGTCACCAAGAGGGAGTCTGAGTGGTTCAGAGAAGGGAGAGGAAGAGTTACATCAAATAAAGGAAGATGTCCCACTGGTTAATGAATGTACCACCAGTTTTAGCTCTGCAATTCCAGCAGAAATCTTCAAACCTAAAGAGATTTTATCCAACCCTTCACCTCCCCTGTTACTCTCGCCCTCAAATCTACAAAATGAAAACACAAAGAAACCCCGATCTGAGCAGTTCCTCACAGTCCCACAGGAAGAAGACAGATTTTCTGGGGTTAGTCCATCATCTGAGGGTGTGGAGAGCTTAACAATGAGCACAGCTGACACAGCTGAGGAGCTGGGAATGAATGCAGGGTGTGAAGTGTCAAAGGTTCCCAGCGAACACTCGGGATCCAACTGCAGCGGTAATGAAAGCCAAACGGGGCTACCCAAACCACCAGCTGTCTTACCCAAATCTGAAAAGGCTGTTCTCAAAGCCATTAAGCTGACAAACAGGAGGATGAAGAAGGAAGAGGCTCAAAAATCCTCCCACAAGTCGTCTCAAAGCAGCAGCAAACACAGGACAGATAGACACAAGGTGGAAAAACCTGAGCACAAAAGTAGCAGCAGTCGACATGGCAAGAGCAGTGAAAGAAAACACAGAGAAAAAACAGAAGATGGTCACCATCAGGGTGAAAATCATTGTAGTAAAACAGGCAATGATGGAAAAGAGCAACTACAACATGAAAGAAGAGGCCACAACGGTGAAAACCGCAACACGCGTAGACACAGCCATGATTTGGTGGATAACCAGAGCAAAGAAGCACTACCCAGTGTTGCAACGGAAAGGCAAGGCCGCAGCAGTGACAGACAAGTCCGAGATAAGTCAGATAAAAGACATTACAGCACTGATAGAGTCATCAGTAATGTACCTGTGTACAAGGCTCACGTCAGCGATAGGCCCATGTCAGACAGGCCTTTTCAGCGATCGCTAAGCACTGATAGGTGTTTAGGGGATAAAGCAGAACGCAGGCTTAGTGCCGACATGACAGTCAACGAGAGGTTTGATCCCAGGACCCAGCGCATTGAGAAATCCATCATGGACGAGCTTCATCAGAGGGGCCGAGCTAAAGAAAGGGGAAACAGAGAAAACCCTTTGAGAAGGAGCCACAGTATTGATGCATACAGTGTCGAAGTGTCGCATCCCTCAACCCTGTCCCGTCAGTCAAGCCACACCAGCCAGCTTTCACGCCAGTCCAGCATTGAGCACACCATTGTAACACAGTCCTTCCCCATGACCCAGCGAAAGCTCCTCCAGGATCCAGACTCAGGGCAGTACTTCTTTGTAGACATGCCTGTTCAAGTCAAAACGAAGACCTTCTTTGATCCAGAAACAGGAAGCTACGTGCAGTTGCCTGTAAAGCCACCAGAGGGTGCTATTCCGCAGGCATCTCCCATGGAGGTCTTGACCCCACCTCTGGTTGTTTACCATGGTTTTGTCCCAGTGCCTCTGTCTCCAATGGCCCAGAAAAATACCATTCAAGCTCCTCATAAGGAACTGGAAGAGTTTGAGCAGAGACACTTAGAAAGATCAAAACAAATGCACTGTAAAGAGGGACATCCATATTTAGAGCCTGTCTATGGTCAACATGACCATATGTTGGGGGAGTTCATGGGCACTGAGGAGCTGGACTGTCCAAGCTGATGGGTCTTGAGGTATGAAAGGAAAAATCCACCCTCCTCACATGCTGTCACCATCAAATTGTGATGTTCATTTGCATTCCAGGAATTATTTTGAGTTGTAAGATTTTGTTTTGATATTTCCATCTTCAACCTGCTTCATCTCCTATTACTCAAGTACTTCCCATTTTGCCACAAAGATTTTAAGCAAACAGCAGTATTTCTTTGGTGCATTATTTCATACTTCACTACTGAAATGTGATGTTGGGAAAATATGGCAACTCCAGAAAGAAGTACTCACCTATACATTTTTTATGCTGTTTAACACCTTTGTTTGGCTGTGGGATTAGGGCTATATACACACATAGAAAATATAATAGAAAATACACCAGTAGCGTCAAAATGACCTGAAATGCAAAGTACATTGCCAATAGCTGTGTCGAAGTGTTTAAGGGTGGATTTTTCCTTTGGTGTTAAGGGATTTGTTAATACAGATATTTGAACCTTGTTTTGCTTTACTTGCCTTAAACTTTGATGTCACACACAAGCTGTGCAGGGTTTGTGAAGCTTATGAGGCCTTTATTGTGTTTATGAATGAGTTTGACTTGAGTGTGAATTGACACAAGACGATGATTTTGTGGATGAATGACAGTTGCCATTGAATGCTGTTGTTTGAATGTGAGTTGAAGAATTTGTGTAAGATAACGTGCAATTTTTGAGACAGACAAGGTACATGGATGATCCATGTACATAATGTATTTAAGTGTAAACAGAGGGGGTAAGCTTGAATGTAAATGTGGGATATTTATTATAAATGCTGAGTTTGTTGTACTCAATGGTATTCGGGTCTCTAATACTGTTCAGGTATTTGTGGCTTTTTGTTTTATTACCTGCAAAGTTTGTTGCCTTGAGATTTTTTTGTTTTCCACCAGACAGTTTTCAGTCACTAAAGTTATCATTTGAAGAAATAAAACAATGATATTTGATTCATTAATTAGTGATTTCAGCTGACTGTGTCTACACAGCTAAATTTTTTAAATAATTTGCATGTTAAAGGTGAATTTGCAGTTACACACCTGTTGAATGTTTGATACAACATAAAGTTCATTTATACTGCCTAAAAGCTTGAACTGGCATTATTGCTGTTAATGTTTTTTAATAAGCAGAGGACATTGAGGAAAATTGGTTTTGCAAGTTTGTTGCATTGGCATTTTTTAAAAGTAGAATAAAGCAGGGCTGTATTGTGTCTGTGATCCATTCCAATAAAAATCAACTGTTTTTACAGACTTGTCTTCCACTAGTATTATTGATTTTACTTGTTATGATTGGCTATTGAAATATAATGGTGAAATGTTTCTTTGGATGGTGCTTTGAGTGAGCAATGAATCTTGACATGTTCACAAATTCACTTGTACGAATGGGTTATTAACTCCTTCATTAATGCAAAAATGATACATTTATTTATAAGTGAAGACTTTTTCTATGCCGTTAAGGTTGTAGAGTAGGTTTGTAGTCTTCAACTAGGCCTCTACACTGCCATCTTCTGGTCAAATAATGTAAACACAGGAGTGAATGCACAGATGAGGAAGTGCCTTTACAACTTGTAAGATGTTTTTATTTACTTACCTGCACCACTTTACGATGAATAACAACATAAAGACTCAAGGCAGGCTCTGTATGGGTGATAAATACAACTTAATCTGTTTAAGCAAGATACTGAGAGGTCAAGCTACAGCAAATGGCAAATCATATTTATAGCGCCTTAACTTGACTTAATATTTTGTCAAGTACGTTTTCCCCACATAAAGGAAGTGTAACACTTGGGCTGGAATCTACACTTACTTCCTCAATGAAAAATCTGGAATAGGCCTTGTGCCCCACCCTTCACTTGGTTGACAGGTTGACATCTGTCAACATCTTGATATCAGGTTGACATCTTGATACTGCAGTGAAACTACAGTATCAAGATGGGTAGAGGAAGAAACATCAGACTGACTCAGCCACTTGTTTGAGCCTCAGTCACAGCCAGACTCAAGATTTTTGTTGAGGAGTTTATTGTGGACCAGAGGTGCCAACTGCAACAAATCAGAACTGAAAACGAAGTTATTTGTTACTGGCAGTGTGGCTGTGCTGATGTGAACTGTATTTCTCCGGGCTGACAAGGATTCTTCATATCTTATTATCTATTTGCACATGATATATCTGGTATTACATTAAAAAAAAAGGTGAAAAATTTGACCAAACTTTCATCAAATTATTTCGTAATCCTTAGACTAAACCAGATGAAGGATATCTGATTAATAGTTGAGGAATAGTGGTTTTATTTCTCAAAATATTACAATATTTAAACATATGCACAAAAATACAGTGTTTTATTCACCTCAACCATCATCTCTCCATCTCTCATTGTCCCTGTGTGAAAGAGTGCACAGCCGGTCAGTGGCAGCCACAGCTTAATGCCACCATGTCGTCGTACTGCTTCAAAACCACGTTCTCCTCATCATCGAAGTATAACAAGCTGATGGACTGGAGTCTGTCGGGCACACAGCAGGGCGCTCCCACCTCATCACTTGAGAGCTTGAGCGCGTGCATGATGGAGCGCACCGTGGCGTGGTTGGTCGCTCTGAGGCTGCCACCCAGCGGGAATGGACAGGAGCCTTTGCAGTGGTAGGCGTTGTATCCGCGGGGAGAGATGATCCAGCCCGACCAGCCGATCTCCTCAAAGTCAACGAAGAGGGGAACCCGCTGGCAGGACTGGGAGTGGCCGTGGGGTAAGAACCCTGGAGATGCACGTCTCCTCCTGCTGCTGTGGTCATGGTGCTCAGGAGGTGCTGCTGCTGCAGGTTTAGCTTGTCCTATGAAAAGAGGAAGATGATCACACTGGTTAGAATTATGTCATGAATAAAAAGATTTCAATTTTTTGACAGCATCTTAAATATTTGTAACACTGATTAATTGGGTGAATTCAAACACAATATCAGCAAAAAAAAACAAAAAACACTCCACTCAAAAGGTTTAAGCCTGAAATTGAATGTACTACAAAGGAAACATAATACTGGAATGATAATCATAATTTATACTCGTGTAATTCAACATCATCTACAGGGTTTGAGACAATCCCAACAATACTGCATATAATGAAATACACGGACTATTTTCTATTCTTTTCTTAGATTCTTAGATTAGTGCAAATAAAATAAAAAATCAATCACATACAGTAGGGTACAATATGACCAGTGTCTTCTTTGAACCCAGTACTTGCTATATGAATGTTTTACATATGAAAAAACTAAATGTTAATTTTTTAATTTAATAAGGACCTGTTATTGTGCAAGAGTAAACCTCTCAGTGTTCCCTGGTGGACAACCTCTGTAACAGTGAGGTACTTCTAACTTCTAAACATAGCTTGGTATTTGTGTATACACTCATTTTATACGTTAGACTAGTTATAATAGAATAATGAAAATATCTGTGTCAACTCAAACTTGTATGGGAACCACAGTACATATGTATGTATGTATGATGTGTGTTATTAATGGTGATATATTGCAATATTGTGTAATCAGCTCAGTAATCTGCTGCAGTGTGTGGTTCAATAAAAGCCTGCACACTGAAGCAGTAATGACTGTGGTATGCTTCATATAATCCACTCACACACACCACCACCACCACCAGCAGCTCCTTACCCAGGTACGACTGGTTTGATGCTCCTGCCCCCCCGTCATCAGAGAATATGACCAGGTAAGAGTTGGTGTCTGTCAGCTCTGTGCTCTGTTTGGATGAGGACAACACTGACTCCATCCAGTTACCGGAGGGAAGCGTGGTCACCACCAGGATGCCGTTATTCTCCTGGCTGTTACGGATCCACTTAGACACCTGGCATTCAAAGCAGAGTTCAGAAAGTTATACTTTGTTTCTCAACAACTTTTTTATTTCAAATTCTTTAAATAAGTATTGCGACTGTTACCATTTGTGTTACATTGAAGACTTCCCACCCCTGTGTGTAGAGAGGCACCAGTCTGGAGGTGATGAGGTTTCCTCTCCATGGCTTCACTCTGCTGTCCAACACCTCGTAGAGATCCACCTGGACCAAGACAGCACTGTCACTTCACTGATCTGTGTCCATCAAAGGCCATTTACTCACCACAACTCCCTAACCTCACTTAAAAACTTAGATCGACAAACATCTACAAGATTAGAGTTAAAATTGACACAAAACTACTGCTCAGAATGAACAGGTAGATATTTGGCAAACATGACACATGAAGGTTTTATTTTCTCAAGAGCAAATTCAGAATGTCACACAGTGTGGTTTGTACCTTGTAGAAATGAGGCCCATGTGACTTTCCGAGGTAAAACTTCTGTTTCTTTCTGAACCAGCGGAACTCAGCTTTGATCATTCTCTCCTCTTTGCCGAAAGACGACAGGTTGAAGAAGTGAAACCTTTCTCCAGCATGACCTGCAGGCGGGGAGACACCAAACACACATTAATGACGTGATAAAAATCAGCTTTTCCTCAATAAATGTTTCAGAGTTTGTACAGTTTTCTGGTAAACAGACCTATGGCTGTGCGTTTTTGCGCGCTTGGATAACATTTACGCGTTCTAATCCAGACATTTCCAGAATCCAGTTTGCTGCTGTTATATGGTTAGAGTTTAACTAAGGACACATCAAATATACTTTCCTAGCTACATTGTCACAAAACAGTCGGATCTCACATGTGAATGCCAGATGACAGGCTTCGCTCACCTTTATCCTCAAAACTCCGCACAATGTTTCCCTCCAGAATGTCCTTCTGGCTCTTGGGGGTCCCGTCCGTGACTGACACCGCGTTAAAAAGATCCAACATGAACTGAGGCGCCTTCTTGTGAGGAGCCACCTCTGGACCTCGGGGTAAATCCCTCAGGTGGAGCGGCGCGTCCGGCTTCTC
>OMNW01034675.1:0-14995 GCA_900303245.1 Selene dorsalis | reverse complement strand
AGTGTCTTAATCTAAATGCGACTGCTTCACTGACAAACAATGGCTGAAAAATGACCCCGGGTGCTCAGATTTATGTTTTTCTGTTGTGTTTTTTTTCCAAATTACATCACAGTCAAATGGGAGTTAACAGAAGCAAGTGGAGAGAACTCAAACACAAAAATCAACTGACAATATCTCAATAAGTGAGGTTGCATATCATTTGCTCATACAAAAATCTGATTACTACAGTGACAATGTTTGCTGTCAAAACATCTGTAGGCCCTGTTGTATTGATAGTGAGTGTGGCGTAGACTAAAAATCAGCAGGAGTCCTGGTGGTTTTTTGGCCGGTGGTCATTTTTCCCCAAAACACACCAGTTGCATCAGTCACTGGAGGAAGTTATGAATTATAGAGACTCTGTTTTGTAAATGTGCCTTTCAACAGAATTCAATCTTTTACTATTGCTTAAACTGAACCCAGGATCTTGATCGTTGGTAAGAGCTGCTGCTGTCGTGGCAACAGTAAGCCCATTACACACTCAAAAACGAATATGAACAAGCAATACAAAAGGTGAAACTTATGCCGTTAATATGTTTTCAAACAGTGTTTCGACTTGATACCAGGATTAACTGTTTGGTTTTAGACAGTAGCCTAATGCCTGGTTAACTGTCCTGTTGAAGATCACTGTGATGTGGGTTGAAAAATCCCACGGTTATGTTGTTCTTAAAAACAAGGTCTGCAAAAGACCAGGCACAATGACATCAGAAAAGATCTACACTCCTGAGTGTAGTGACTGGAATAATTCCTGCATTTTGTTGCATATGAGTTCAGTTTTTAATTTTTTAAATGAAGATTACATTGCATCTTTTCTGAAGAGTTACATAGTGTGGTTAGGATTTACAGTAATGGAGGAGTAATATTGATGGATAACAGTGGAGAGAACACTTGGCTGAACTCACTGTCTTCCTATTATAATCACAGGCCTCTATATCAAACGAGATAGTTTTTTTTATTTAATGTTAAGCTACCTATCTCCCAATATGAGCATAATCAGCTGATTATGACAGGCACTGAGGAGAGACTCCGTTGGCCTTCATCCCGTTCACTTCGCTGCTTCCATTTTCACAAAGGCTCCGCTTGGGCCTGCTCCTGCCAAATCAGTGGCAGTTAGGGAACGCAAATCAGGAGCCTGCAGTCAACACTGTCAGCAAGTGTAACACTAAGGTCGCCTGGTGGTTGGCTGGTCTGATACATTTAAGTGATGCTGAACATAAAAATAAAAGCATACAGTAAAATTCTCACTAGTGCTGAAGTGCAATACATGAGATTGCCTTGTTTTTTTTCCAAGCTTGATACTCTCAGATGTTGGACCAGCACGTGCAAATATCATACTTAACTACAAAATACAATTCAGCATGATCATTCCCATAATCAAAAAAAAAAAATCAGGATGGTACTGAAAGTGTGGCAGTGAAATACATCAAAGAGGCACCTTGCTGCAGACTACTGGCAAGCGTACAGTTTACAGATGTCCCCTAAACACCTCACACGCAGACTATCAGACACTGCATTTTAAAGATGTTCCCTGAATGCCTCACATGCCAGAAATGGGTAGGTTATCTACAGACTTATTAAGGTTTTGTACCTTGTTCTTAAGAGAGGTTTAAGGTGTTTATAGTTGTCATTGCAAAATATTCAAATATCAGGGGCCCCTTAAGCCTTGGGGGCCCCAAGCATTTGACAGTACACCGCTACATAGGCAGAAACGTGCTATTGCAAAATCAAAGCTGGAATATCCAAAGAGACAGTTAGCTTGATTAACAAGTGCATCTCTCTGTGTCCTTAGAGGAACCTACACTGAGGTCAGCAGGATGGGTGGTGGGGTGGGGTGCGTGGGCTACAGACGGAATTACTTCCTCATTTTGATTTTTAATTGGGAATCAGAAGTTCATAGCAGGATAATGACAAAGCTCATTTCATGATGGAAGGTGCAGAGGGAGGGATGCAGCCAATAGCAGGGGCACAGTGAAACAGACAGATGTGGAAAAGGTGTGAGTCCTGTCTGTTTGATGAATGTTTGAGGAACCTCCCTCCCTGACAGTCCTGACTATAACTGAAGCCAAAAGTGAAAACTGGGCTTGACTGATAGACAACTGAAATACAGGTAAAGAGACGGTGTCAAGCAGAGAAGGAGAAGGAGAGTGACATCACTGCGTTATGGAGTTAACAGACCTGCCTGGCGCCGATGGCCTGACACCTGTTGGACTGTCTGGAAAATATGTGGATGGATTGTTGATGGAAAAAAGGACACTTGCAACTGAATGGAGGTTTTAAAATTTCACTTTCTTATGTAAATGTGGTGTTCTCAGCTCAGTTCAAGTCACAGTCATATGTCTGTAGCATCCTATAAGGTACAAAACTGAAATGCATGTTGTCAAAGTAAAAGTGAGGGAAGCTTGAGTACAAATATAGACAGAGGAAAATGTTTTTGATAGATATCAACTTGTCATGTTTGTCGATATGGTGGCCCTGAGAGCTCAACCTCAGACAAACACATATGCAAACAGATAAAACAAAAGCAAAATCAGGAAAGATCCCTGTGAATCGGATGTGCTGCAAATGACCCAAACTAAGTCCACGGACAACAACAGACATGTTCACAAATAACAAAAATTGTTGTTCACTGTTTAAAACTGAACTCTTTACTTCAAAGTTCATCACTTTTGCGTGTCCCCTCTAAGCACTTCCATTGTTTTCATAGAAGCTGAACAGCTCAGAAGCCAAGTAAATCTGCAGAGCAACAGAGCTGTCACATCATGAATGTTCCTGTGGTGTTTTTATTAAATCAACTTGTCCATAACCAGGATTGATGAGTGGACTCTCGTCACTGAATCCCTCTGTTAAAAACAACTGAATTGATGAGCAGTTTGATTTGATTTAAAACCCATTCACACTGACCATCGACAAAATGCACGTTCAAATCAAGCATCAAACACCGAAGCATCGTAGCTCCTCACGCACAACCCATGTCACACGGGAAGAAGCGTTTAAATAAAGGACACCTGTGGTACGCATGATGAATAACAGGACATCATCATAAAACCATCATTTTACCAGACAAATGAATCCAGCAATGCCCAGTACATAGACTGTGTCTGACATTATGCAAGATGATGCCTGTTGGTGAAGCTTTTAAATCCTCCGTGACACAGGAGGTGTTGAAACCAGTTGGACTAGAGCATAACAGGAAAGTGGAAGGGGATGTGTGTGGGTATGAAAAGTATGTGACAAATGGTTGTAAGGAGGGAGAGAGAGCGAGAGGGGAAACATTTCAGAGCTAACACACTGAAGATGCATCCCTCCAAATGGAGACGGTGTTATATTGGTGTTTTAGTAGTTGCTCTTCTCTGTTTCACTTTTTCTCGCTCTTTTTTCTTTTGGAGATTAATATATTTGCGCATGAGTCCTGATTTAAATAAACTTTAGTATTCATCTAAAAAAAGGGTTGACTGGGGTCATCGGTGTTTTGCTGAAGCTTGTCCAAGACAAACAGACGAGCCTGGGGCCCTACAGCGTGGAATCCCGCGGCAGGACAGCAGTCTTGTTATTTTAACGTCTACTTCACTTGTGTTTATGACTGTAGTTGCGTGTTTATGGTATGGAGCTGTGCTTATGTTGGTTCCTGTGTGCCGGTCGGTCCAGTGATACACCATGGTTGCAGCCTCTGTGATTTGTTCCTAAAACGCAGCCTGAAGCCAATTTTCATCACTAGTTCTGTGTGTTCTTGCAGATATCCTGCTCTTGCCAAATCAGTGGGTTTTTTGGGATCCCGAGTCCAAATAACTCTGCATCCAGCCACACCAGTCAGCAAACTATACGCTGCCCCAGTTTGAAACACTTGATTTAAGATGCATAAACATTTACACAGGACCACATCTATACACTGGAGCTGCATTAATCAATATCTTTATACTGACTATTGATCAGATGAATTGTAGTGATGAGCCCACAGACAATTATCCACCAATATGCAACTTCCATCAGCTCCACTTAGCTCAGCTCCTTAGCCTTTTTCGAAAACTCTGCAATTCTGCTTTTCTACAGCAGACAGCTGGTTTTATTAGAGAGGCTCCAACCCGTTGTGCACGACCGGCTCAGCACTAAATGGTGAAGAGACAAAATTTCATCTACTGTATATACCTGGTGAGCATTTAGGATCTAAAGACATTTTCTGCAGAAGTTGGTAGAGAGAAAATAACAGCAACATGTGAATGAATGCTTGACTTTCATCCTTTAGGTGGCCACAAACACGTACCAGTTACTCCTGACTCTTACTTTATGTTTCATATATATATATAAATCATGAGTACAGGGGGATGCTGAGCTGCATGACTGCACCGTTTTCCCTGAAGTGAAGCAGGATCTTTTCAAAACAACAACAACTAAGTCATATTTCCAGAGTTGCAGAAAACCAGCTGCTTTCTGGCAGCTGGGTACAAACCGAAACGTCTTTGAGAATCAGGCTTTTGAAAGCACAACCTGTCGTCGGCCCAGATTTTTCATCAATTAATATCAATGCTAATGTGTATATTTAATATACAGTACCAAAAACAACACATTTTCCACAACCCCCTCAAGCTTGTCAAGATCTCCCTGATAGTCATAAATGATGAAGAACAAAGAGATGTAGGAATATGAAAAAAATCTGTCAAATATAATCAGCTGATTTTATCTTTTTCTGTATAATTTGGCAAAGAGAGGAACAGCTTGTGTGTGTGTGTGTGTGTGTGTGTGTGTGTATAAAGCCTGGGAGGATTCATTTCCCTTAAAATAACCAACATTTGATTTTCCGAAGGTTCAAAATGCCAGGATTTATCCAAATGATATCCTATTACGCTGTTGGCTTCAACATCCAAGCTTGGCTGGAAGTACAGAGTGCCTGGCCACCGCTTATTCTTGGTTTTGTAAAAAAAAAAAAAAAAAAAAAAAAATGCCAAGAACAATATAAACAAACTGTACAAGTTTCTTGAATTCATTTTTAAAATCATGTATCTAAGTGACAGTTTCAGAGCATGTGTGCTCTTTTCTCTCTTCACAAACCTTTACATTGTAATATCACAGTCATATGTGTGCCTGTTTTACTTCAGTATCACTTTACTCAACTGTTTATGAAGTATCATGCACTGTAAAAAATAAATAGCTATGTGAAATTGATTTATTATCCACCACGAACTCCAAGGAATAACAGATCACTATCTGAGAAGCTTTATAGTTTTCAGAAACAATTAATTCCATTCTTTTCACAAAAATCTGCAAAACATTTTTGTCAGCTTTTTGTTGATAGCTCCAAGCACAACATGAAGGAATAATGTGACTGTTTTATTAAAGGAGCTATTCGTAACTTTTGCAGTCGTTACATAGCCAGCATTAGCATTAACAACTGTTTACTTAGCAGTGTGAACGAAACGTCACAAGTTCAGCATCAAACTTCAAGAGAGGAAGTCAATAGAAACGTCAACTCTGAAGTTAGCATGCTAAACACCTAGCTGTGGCCTGCCTCCTCACTTTCTGACACAGACTGATTGTAGCTCACTGTAGGGAGAATATAAATGTTGAAAAAAGAAGAAAAAAAAACTCAGTAAAGTTATCTTATAAATATTATGTTGGTTTCAAAAGCAGATCCAGTCTTTTCTTTACAGTGTAGGACGACCTGTAGCTTGTAATGGCTAACGTTAGCTCGAGTTAGTGCGTTTTGGACAGGGGTTGCTGTATCCAGCATGACTCAGTCTATCTGTTAACTTTACAATTCCTCTCTACTTCTGGTGGTGGCATTTTATGGATTAACATTCCTCTGGCTTTTTTTTGTTTTTTTTGTAACAAAAGTTAATAAACACACAAACTCAATGAAGATAAATTTCCTCCTGCTTGCTCCTAGTGCCATCTCATTCACTTAGGCTAGAAACATTTTATCCTTGTTACTGGCAAGGATTTTATCCTTGTTATTATCTGTGGAATATAATCAGATTTCAAAATAAAGTCTCTTCTGACTAAATGAAGCTGTTGTGTAAGGTACTTGACATCATTAACTTAGCCAGTAGCCCCATTAAGTGTCTCCACAACGGCTGCTGGATACTGCAGGTCCTATTGAATGATAACAGCTTGTCTTATGCAAGACAATGTCACGCTGAACTCCACTGAGTTTCTACCATATCATCCTCTCTCTCTCTGCCCCGCTCTGTTTCTAATTTCTGGCATCTCTGGCCGTCTGTCAGTGTGAAATTCCCTAAAGGTTTGGCAGAATTCGTGAAATTTCTCCCATCAGACATCTGCTCCAGGGTTCCTCTGCAGTTTTGTCTGGCAGGAGATTTGAGCACTGCTGCTGCTTTGTTCCAACTACTGGGAGAGAAAACTCAGGCAGTTCGGTTTTCTGATTGCTCTTATCCACTACGATTTACAATGAGTGTAATGGCACAAAACGCTCCAGTTTATTTTTTGAACATGGTTCGCGGTGAAACTTCACTACAAAGCTGATGTGTGGAGGGAGCAGCAGGACCCGTGTGTTTTATTCCCTGATTTATCAAATCCAGTTAATGCTCATTCCCTTTAGACAGAGATATTCAAGAGATCAGATATATAATTAATGATCCAATTACAGTGCCACATAATGTTTACATTGGAGTGAGTCATTGGGAGGTCAGACCAGAGGTGGATTTGAATCAGCGAGTAAAATCAGCTCTTTGATAAGTGACACTTATAACATTTTCTCCAAGAATGTCGGTGGAAAAGTCACGGATAACTAACAAGCTTATGGAGTAATACCACATCACGAGTGACAAATAAGAAAACATATCAAATGTTGGTTTTTGCCTCTAATTGAATGAGTGAACTCGTGACCAGTGTGTTTTTAAGGTGAGTTTTCCACTCAGCTTTCTGTGTTGCTCAGGATGTGATACATGTTTTGAGTTTGGAGTAAACAGAGGTAGAAATGAGTGTGAGCTGCTGCAGCCTTTCAAAGAAGCAACAGAAGTCCCTTTTACATCTCTGAGGATATTCTGGGCGTGTTATAAACTAACCAGCAGGCAGTGAATCACTAAAAGGAATGAACTGGGTTTTGGGCACTGATTAGTTCACTGACTCAGCGGGCACTGATACACCGGTGAGTAAGTCGTGTTTCCAAAGTGGTAAATGATACTAATGCATAGGCCACCATCGAAGAGCATTCACAGCTGGGGGGCTAACAATCATATTCACGCATCTAATCATATAACCACTGGCTGCTGTTAATGTTTAGTTTCTTTTCTCTAGGCCATTGAATCGAGTCAACTGGACCTAGTTTTTGTCTTGAAGACATTTCGTCCCTTATCCAAGAGGCTTCATCAGTATGTGTAGACTAGACTGGCTATCAGTTCCTTAATGTACCTGTTTCTGAGTGATGATACAAAAAGCAGTGACAACTGAAGAATAAAAAGCTCTGATGAAGGTTATGAACCATCCTCTTCTTGTTGATAAACCACCCCACTGTTCCTTTAAAGGAGACATATTACGCCCCTTTTCCACAAATCAAAATAATTCCCAGGTGTCATGTGTCTGTGACATGCTTCGGTCAAAATGCCCCAAGGATCAAACATCACAGCTCTTTTCCTCTGCTCGAAACAGCCCTGTTCAGAACGGCTGGTTTCAGTGCTCTGTCCCTTTAAATACAAATGAACCACTGCTCACCCCGTCCCCTCTACTGGTACCGGTACTCACAGGTACGGGGGGTATTATGCAAATTCAAAAACTAGTGAATCATTATCAGACAACTGAGGGAACAGCTTGCAAAACCACATGGATTTCAACCTAGGGAGAAAAGTACAGATTTTTTTTGGTCAATTCTCACATTGTGGGGGCAGAAGGCAAGAGAAACACCAAATATATGTTAAAGAGCCTTCAGAAAGTAATATTTCCATAATATGTCCGCTTTAAGAAAGCTCAAGGCTGCTCAAGGCACCCACAGCACCTAATCCACACAGGCAAACAGTCTGATTAGACATAGGACATGAGTTAAATCAGCCCAGGCATAAACACAGATATTTCACCCTATAACCAAAGATGGACTGGAACAAAAAAATAAATAAAAAATAAAAAATGGTCTTGGCATTTTGGCCCACCACAGCTGATCACACACCACCCAATGTCATGTTCCCCTGAATCTAATAATGATCATTTGAACAGAAAACAGCAGGCCTGGAGGCAATACTGGAAATTGTTTTCATGGATTTACTAATGGTCTGGTAGCATACAGTTCGTGGTTTGTGTTAAGACACAGTAAACTCACTTTCAAATGTCTCCCTAGACAAGGCATGACATATCTGAACAAATTGTTGCCTCAAATACAAGACTGTGGGCTTCCACAAAAAGACAGGGTGGTGCACTTTGTGTGAAGTGGAGCAAAAGATACAGAGTTTGTTTGATTGTAATGAATTTAGCATAACTGTAAATACCAGCTATAGCAACAGTGTTATCAAGGTGGAGCTTATGGGTTCCTAGTCTCCAGAGTAACCTAATGCCAGTCATCATCATCATCATCATAATCATCATCATCACCATCATCGCTCATTAAATATGGGCAAGGCAGCCCAGTGTTAATACGTTCCACTCTTCCTTCACTCTCTTCATCCTCCTAACAGTGCCTACCACCATCCGCCATCATCATCATCATCATCATCATCATCATCATCATCATCATCATCATCAGCCATGGATGCTGAAGTCCTGCAGAAAACATATCAGAACGTTTTGCACATCTGGCAGCATCTGCCTGAAGGTCTTGTCTGTTTCTCGCCTGCAGTTTTCCACACCACCTCACATTTAATCTTATCCAAGGTGGTGTTGTAATTTTTTTTTTTTTTTAAATATGATAATTGAATAGATCATTTCTTGTAAATTGAACTTTTACTGCGGTCTTGTATTTTTGTTGAATCACTTCTGCGGCTGTCGCAGATGTTGCACGATCATTTCGTTCTCGGATTCTTTCGATTTAATCCATCGCAGAGCAGATTAAATTTAGTCTTTGTTTTCTTTTTCTTCTGGTCTCATAATATTGTCAGAAATATGCACTGATTTAAAAAACATGGTCAGGTTCTTTACTCTGCGGTGGTGTGTTCAAGTGTTGATGAAAAGCACTGACAACCGAGTCGTGTTGGCTTACGAGCAGCCACAGTTCCACGTAATTCAAGAGGCTATCACATTCCTACAGTCCAGTTTATGAAGTCTGGGTTTACTTATTCTCTAGATTTCACTGTCTGATGATAAACTCTACCTTTTCATGTGATACTGGTCGGAAAAACAAAAGCATCTAAAGACAGAAGGTAGATTTCTGATTGTCTTAACCTCCTTTGATTCCCCTTTTTCAGTTTGTCTCTCTCCTGTCAGGTGTATGTGTCTGGTACTGATACATATTATGAGCGTTATGGGCCTTCAGGACCTAAAGTCTGTAATCTGTTAAAGCGTCCAGCTGTGTCTTACAGCCAGCAGCACAGGGGAGGGGAGAGGTAATGCTTTTTCCATCACAACACTCTTCATGGTTGTGGTCAAATACTTTCTCTCTTGAAGTCCTGGAACATTCTGGCTGTCAAGAATTTGTCAACAGTCAAACAGGTGGAAATTTACTGTAAAAATACAAAGAGATTAATGATAAAATGACCAAAATGCCTTGATATGAATGTGGCCACTGATAAAATCAATGTTTCATTCTGTTCCACACATAAATCTATTTATATTAATCTAGCCTAAGTAAAATAACAATTGTAGTGCTTTAGTATCACCTGACTGAAGCTGATATTGACATTCAGGAGTTTAAAAAGAACTCAGACAACAATATATATAGAGGTTTTACATTATGTCTTCATTATATCTACAGTAAAGCAGTAATGACAAAACAGAATAAATTCTTTGTGAATTAGTTATTACTGATACACTAGTCTGTATAAAATAACACTATTTTTTCAGAAGAACCTTGCGCTGCTTTAGTTCCAGGTCCCATCTGTTCCCTGACATTTTGATTCCTTGTTGGAAATATTCTATATTCTAAAACGTAAGTTTTTCCTTTTCTTCTTTTCTCCATCCTGGTGATATGAGGTGAAACTGTGACAGGTAATCAAGTTGTGATGAGCTATAGCAAGGTTTTACACAACAGAGGTTTTACCAAATTGAACTGTCATGGTAAGATAATACTGATTCCTACTTTAAACTGTATAAGGAACCTGGGGACTACTGTAATGTGTACTGGTGAGCAGTTGGTAAATTTACACATGAGTGGAGTTTTTTTCATGACAGGCCTCTGAAGAGAAACACACTAGAATACAAACACAGACCGATACGACAGCTTTAGTTGTTTTCACACTCTTTGAATCATACTGCTCCTGATACGTCTGGTGAGAATCTAACCTGGTTGCATTTCCCACTTTGACCCGATGGAGGCAGTAAAGGACTATGTAAAAAGTTCCTTCTCAACAATAAAGGGATGTGTTCCTCAGCACGTCCGATCCAGGAAGGAGATCATTGCAGGCAATAAATAAAGAAAAGTATTGACACCATATGCTCTGTCTTCTCTGCTTTACGTCTACTGTAGAATGTCATGTCCTCAGGTAGCGGGGTTCAATTCCTGCAGGAGTACACGACCTTTGAGGGAAGTGACTCCTACAGTTGTCACATAAGGCCTCTAAACGTTGCACAGCTGAGTGGGATGAGATCTAATTCTCCTGTGATCCACATTATCAGCTCATCATTTAACTTGTTTAGCCCTGAGGAACAGACGAGCACCGGAGAGTGAGATAATGTGCGTGTGTGTACCAGCCAAAAGCTCCTAGATAAGATCCCACTCACCACATAAACACACATGTGCCATCTAAGTTTATTGTTTCATACTGAACAGGAAACTCAGGCGGAGCTGCCATATGTTCAAGATAGTAAAAAAAAAACACATTAAACTTTATACAAGTAAGAACTTTATAAAGATGTGTGAACTGCTCTCTATGTGGAAAACAGATGTGAATAACTAAACAAGATCTTTAGTGTCATGATAATCAATGAGCTTTTCTATAGAGAATGAGATATATTCACTGACATCACAGCTGCATTTTAAGCGCCTCGAGATAATTTACAGTTGTTTTTTTTGTAAGGAAAGATCCGTTTAGCCTGTCGAATAAAGGCCATCATGGCAGTGACATCATAATGTCAACTACGTGGATACTGCCCTATCGTTTTCCAGCGTTTCTGTGCAGTGGCGTTGACTACAATGCTGCTTGGACATGATGTGTCATTCTTTCAGGCCGCGCTCGAGCTTTCCATTCAGTCTTGCCAGTAAAGTCATAGTCCAGTGCATCTTTGGCTGGCGAGTCTCTCAGGACTAAGCTCGGATGCATAAAAGTGAAAACTGAGAAAAGCAGCGCCGTTTGTTAGCACATTTCTTCACATCTGTCAGGGACGAGTTTTAGCCACCACAGCTGCTCCAGCGTGGATCAGCTGGTCGGTCCACCACCGCAGTCCAATCTGCGTTATTTCAACAACTATTGGAGAGATTGCAATGAAGTTTTCTACAGACATTCATGGTGCCCAGAGGATTAATTATAATGACGTTGGTGATTTGTGTTTTGCATGAATTGGCTCAACAATGACTGGATGCATTGCTGTGGAATTTGGATCAGACATTCATATTCCCTCCCTGATGAGCAGTACTAATGTTGGTGAATTGTCCAACACTTTGATTCATGACCAAATACAACTCCGTGATTCTTAGCTGCACTTTTTTTCGAGTGCTAACGAGCAAATGTCAGCATTGCAACACATTTGACTAAGGTGAACACAATGAACATGATACGCAGTGTCTACACAGGAGGTGCAGTGTCTCCAGCAGAGCATTGGCAGCAACATCTGGTGCTACACCGGAGGTGTTCAGGTATTCACTGCTGACTTCTGGAGTCTGATGGGTTGCGTTTTGCTACATTAAAGAATGTCAGCGCTGAATAGTGGAATAAAGTCTCCAAAAAGCCTCCGACCGTATCATTCAGGATACCATTGATTGTTCTTTGTCAATTATTTCTTTGGATGAGGGTATTTTCAAAGCATAGCAACACACTATTTTCTTGTGCTGTCAGAGCTAACCTGAAATTAATTTGAGGTAATTAACCCTTTAGGCCTCTCTCTCTGTTGTATTGTTGCCGATGGTTGTCTCCCTCACTCCATCTCTTTCCTCCTCTCTCCCACTCGCCCCCACTCAGTCCCTGCCCTCGTCAGTTACAGTACATGATCTCAGGGATTATCAGCCAGCAACACTTGGCGCTTGTTAATGATGTCATCATTAGCTCCCCATGGGGAAGTTGAGGTCAGCTGAGGAATGATAAAGGGCTTTTAGCTAAACACCAGAATCGTGTTGTTAACCCCCAAATTGGTAGTACAAACAAGATTACTGTGTTTTTGGAGGAAGTCGGTCTTTGGAGACTTGGCTGTGGTACCGAGCGCTGTTCCAAGAATCTGGGTTTCTGTGGGTGGGAATAGGAAGATGGGCACAATGTGGGAGGTTCAAACAAAACACTGTCTGAGAAGAAACGAGACATTAAGATTGCGTATTGTGTTACAGACACGGCGTTTTGTCAGTCAAACTGTGGAGCTGTGGTTTCTTCCTCAAAATTTCTGTTTAGATTTGGGCTAGGTTCAACTGTCACTGGGCTGCAGTGCAAATACTCTTCGTTCAAGTTCATCCTACAGACTTAAAATATACTCAGCATCTGTGCAAAAATATGCAGCATGGACTGGTGTATGACCCAATATTGGTATTCAAGATAACTTATGTGTATCCATAATAGTAACCCTGTGTATTTCTTTGAACGGAATAATAAAAGCTAAAGAAGCAATGTAGTTTATAGCTTTATCATTTGCATGATTTGGAATCCAGACTGTTATTTACATGATTTAAATGACAGTAATGATGTTTGGACAGTAAGAAACATTATAGCAGGCAGGAGTTGCAATTATTTTACACTCCCATAATACCAGGTCTACATAAAGCTATAGCTTCAAGATGTTATATAGCACAAAACCTTACTGCTAAGATAAGTTCTTATCTGTTCTTTGTCCCTTTAATTCATGGTTTAACAGTGCATTTTGAGTTTAGATTTACCCTGTTTACTAGTGAGCCTAGTGAGGAGTTACTCCGTTTTACATGTTTTGGACTGAGTGAGAATAAGTGTTCCTTTTTATTTACAGTTATGACTAATCATTTCCTGGTTCCAGTGCTCTTCTTTACACACAGACTTTAGGGTGGTATCAATATTTTCATCTGACTCTTGGCAAATAGATTTTCCAAACTGTGAAATAACTAAATGATTCAAACTCACTGCATTAGGGAGTTTTCTTAGAAACTGCTACCAGAAAGTTCATGTTTCATATTGTCATGGTCCCCAGGTTATTGTAACCGTTGACTTCTTCTCAAAAACACTTTTTAAAAGTGAAATGCACTTTCACTGTGAAGTCATGGTAAAGCATGTCAGTCTTTCATCTAAATATAGTGCGCAGGTGTATTGCTGTTCCCGTACCTATGTGCCCAATGAGTGGGGAAGCCCCGGGCTGAGCTAATGACTGCTGTTGATCAGCTGTTTGCCCGAGTCAGCACGTAATCTCCCTCAGCCGGGGCAGATGATTGACACTTCAGTACCTTCCCTCCAACCCCCGTACTTCACACCCACTACTCCAGCCCCTCCAGGTGTGCAACATAGCTTTAATTTACCGTGTGTGTGTGTGTGTGGATGCAGATGACCCTGGCAGCTGCAGTGTCACTGACATCAGCACTGTAGCTTTTGGAAGACCCCTCTAATTAGACCTGGGTGCCCTGTCATCACATGCTGCTGTTATCCCCCAAGCAGCTGGCGGGAGCGCATGTTCGCACACACACACACACACGCACATGCATATGTACACGTACACACACACACAGGTGCTCCCACCCACACAGGTGTCCAGAGACAAATATCATAGCAACCTTTTGAACAAGGCAAAACACAAGACAACAAACGTTGCAACTAAGTTGTTTAACCACATGAGATCCAGAAGCAGATGAGAGTCAAAGGTCTGTGGTAAAAAAAAAAAAAAGGGAGTGTTTTATATGTTTAAAAGTGAGGCTGAAACACACAACATAAAGAACCAATGGCGTATTATACAATATCTTTGTAGTTTAAAGCTTATTATTAATGTAATATGTAATAATACAGTATTAGTGGTGCTGCTGGCAGCAGACACGGCTCTTCTGAATGCTGTGGTTGACGTAAACGAAATCGTTTTTGTACAGTAAAATCACTTTCACTTGTAAATTATATGAAATACATCTTAGGAAGTGTTAGGAAACTGCTGCAACACTTCTGGTTTCATGTTAAAGGTCAACCTCTTCATTTACGGTGTGAAAATGTAGTTTTTGTGACGCACACGGAGGAGGGAGCACCAGCATCTGTTCACACCTCAACTCAATGCAATTCCTGTAATATCTGACAATAACAATAATAGAGACAGAAAAACACAGAAGACAAGGAGGCTTACGCAGGATGAAGCAACCGCTCATATATCTGATCCTACAGTATCTTGAGGTTTGCGCCATATCCCTAACAGGCCAAACTTGACAGCTACACTGAGATGAATGATATCTAGTTAAAATATTTCAGTTATTACTAACATATTAAAATAATACAACCATGTAAAAATGTGTTCCTTTATGTATTATTGCAATACTCAGGAGAAAAACACAGTAACTGGAATCCAAAACCCATTTCACCTTAAAACTCCATGAGTCAATATTTCTACACGACCAATGTCTCAAAAGGAGTAAGTGTAATCGTGACAAAGCCGGCCTCACCTCAGCTACAACATTTGTCTTTTTGACAGTGTTGTGGTTTTGTGGAGCAGTAACAAAGCTCAGATAAACCAACTGTACACGACCTGCCCAGCGCCAAACAACAACTTCTACCTTCTAAAGCACACTGTCCACATT
>OMNW01034674.1:0-12475 GCA_900303245.1 Selene dorsalis | reverse complement strand
AAAATTAATATTTCTGTCATTCTCAAAACTTTTGGCCACGGCTGTAGAACTGATCAGTTTTGGTACCTGTGGTGAAGGAGAGGCTAAATCATAGTACTGGTCAGTTTTGGTACCTGTGGTGGAGGAGAGGCTAAATCATAGTACTGGTCAGTTTTGGTACCTGTGGTGGAGGAGAGGCTAAATCATAGTACTGGTCAGTTTTGGTACCTGTGGTGGAGGAGGGCTCAGGCAGGAGCGGCAGCAGCAGCAGCAGGAGGACATACACCAGAGAGAATCCATTGTATCGCAGCACACAAGCTGTGAATACACAATTCAATACATGAGTCAGAAAATCAATACACATACATCAGAGATCAAACCTGAATAATAATTAATATCCAATAACTGAAGAAAAGACTAACTTAAACTATCTTAAAATCAATTGATCGGATTTAGCCGAGACAGTACAATCTGTGATCGGATGTGAACTGGTGATTAGATATAATGAATCTGAGGTGACTGAATGTGAATTAAATTGCTTCTAATCTCAATTTGACAGAGACCTGCAGTAACTTGACTTGACTCTGAGTGTGTTAGTGTTTACTGTGGATTTAACTGGACTGTGTAAACACAGCAGAGAGAAATACACAACCATAACCACACACAGTAGAAAACCTGCTGTCAGTAAGTCCAACATGTCAAGTGTTCCATAAACAGGAAACAGTGAGGAACTAAATACGACCACAGCAGATCAATCGGCCTGAGATGATGAGAACCTAAATATGAGTCTGACAGAGCCCAAAAGGTCACGTCTTCTAGAAGTGTTTCCAAAAGTGTTTCTGTGAGTTTCCTCTGGGTATTTGAAGGTATGAATATTGAAAGTATGAATGCTTTGCGTCACTGTGTCGGCTAACCCTGATTTTCTGACTTTTACATCAGCTTTTAACAAGCTTTCTTTTGAGTGAGAGACTTATTTTTCTTTCTTATTTTAATCTCATAGACCAGCTCCTCATGTTGACTTTCAGCTTTCTCACTGAGAAGGTCCACCAGGTCTTTGTGAACGGATAAATGCCCAACACAGCTGTGTTTAACACAGGTTCACCTCAGGGCTGTGGACTGTTACCCTGTCTATTCATTATGAACACTGACAGTGGCAGGAATTATTATCTCTGCTCCAAGGTTCAGAGTCTGATCATGGTGCTGCATTACCTGAGTTGTAATGGTAATGATAATTAACTTGACCTCAATGTATCAAAACTAATATGATATACTTGAAGCTGCAAGCAGCGATGACCTGACTCATTCTCTGAGTGAAGATAAAGAGATATGTTAACTGAACTAGTCCAGACTTAATGAAATGACTAATCATCATCATCAACAACAGAGACAATAAAAACAGAGCTGTGTGGTGAGTTGGTGATGGAGTGATCTGAGATCAGCTGATCAGCTGTCGCTCTTGCAGGCTGATGGGAAATAAACCTTTACTTTTAGTGAATAACTTTTGAGGGACCAGGTGTTGGCCAGATGATGATCATGATCAAAAACCAGAGGAGGAAAAAATGATGATTACTGAATGTTTACAAAAAATTATTCAGTGGTGGGACGTGATCACAACAGCTTAAAGGGATATTCCAGCGTAAGTTTAACCCATGGTCTAGCACACCGTGAGACCGAGTAGAACACCCCCTGGAGAGATCAAGTTTGCCGACCGCAAACTTCTCTAGTTGTAGAGACTTCAGTACAAACAGCCAGATAGTAAAATACTGCTGTCTTTGTAGCCACGAGTCAACCACCATCAAAAAAGCCACTCATACACACAAGTAATGCTCAGAACAGCACCACATTTCATCAACATTACAAACAGGGTCCCAGCACATAATACGAGGCATCAAACACCTGCTGGCTTTGACTGGTTTCTATTGAACCCACCCACTCCTCCAGCCGCTTCCTACTAATGCAGAAGCCCTAACAAGTCAATTACAGAATGCAGAAGAAAAGTAAGGAGTCCAGTGAGGTAGTTCCAAAAATGCATGCACACTTTGCTGACTGATAGTTTGAGCAAATCAACACTCGCTAGTTATTGTTAGAAACAGACAGATAGGAACACTGATGCATTTGGTCATCGACTTGTCAGGTCTTTCCCACGGCTAGCAAGCAGCTGGAGGAGAGTGGGTGAGTGGGTTAGACCAGGGGTTTCGCCAGAAATTTTGGGCCCCATGAAAATTACTAATTACTACTAGCTAATTGATTGGGGGCTGTTAGCATTTGGGAAACTGAACTTAGCAATACTATCAGTAAAATTTATCAGCTGACACTGCAGCCCATGCTGAGTTTCACAGCATTGATGTCACCATTGTACTCTGGTTGGTTGTGCAATGACAGTCATTCTATTAAAATCAGCTTTCCTCCACCCACTAGGTTATGCTAACAAGAAAACTAATAGGTCTATTGGAATCTAAAACCCATAAAACCTATGTATAGAACCAAAAACTGTGTTTCTATGTTTTGTAGATCATGAGATTTTCCAACTAGCTTCACAGTGGCCATATTGCACGCCATCTTCAATACAACATTTCACATAGCTGTTATAACAATGTGAGACCCATAAAATACTTTAGACCAAAATGAATTGATTTTGATAATTACATGCTGATATCATGCCCGGAAACCATCTTGAAAAATGGCTGCCATATTGACTTTTTTGAGTAGCCAGCGCCTTTTTCCAAAAGAGTGACCCTTACACAGTATTTGTGCCAAATTTCATGCTTGTATCACCAAGTGAACCATTCTGATGAAGAATGCCATTAATCTGCTGCACTATCTTGGCTGAAAACCAACCTTGCAAGATCAGAGCCTCCGCCCAAGAGTCCCAGCTCTCATCTCTGTGCACTGCAACACAAACGCGCCCCGTAACCTGTAATCTCTTATTTTTGACAGATAATACTACACAAATACACACATCATAACGTGTATATGATAAATAATGTCATGCACCACTCCATGGATTGCTTTCTCACCCGCTTCGGTGAAAACAAATGCACATGGCCGGGAGGAGGGTTAGTATAAAAGAGGAAAAGCAACTGGACTTGCATAGTTAACCTTTAATTTGGATCGCTCCCCTTTAAGTGACTCTAGATGATAGAAATCTGGGAATTGAGAGAATAGTCAGATATTTGATTCTACATTTCACTCAGACGTGTGTCTGTGAAGAGAGCTCTGCTGATCACCAGTCAGGACTGGAATGTGGGTTGTAGTTTTATGAGAGGAAGACAGGAGAGTCTAGTTTGTATGTTTTCACGTGTGGGACGAAGAGTTTAACATTCACACTTTACTGCTAACCACAGCTTTTCTGCTGTCACTTTCCCTGTATAAGGTGCAGTCATACTGCCAACACAAAAATTATTATTACTGTCACTAAACTGTACATTTGCCTGGTTTTTCCATTTGCTGACCCCCTGGAACTGGCCATTTGACCTGTGGTCTGGTGGTTCATCTATCTGGCCTACTAAAAACACGTCTGTTTGTGGGAGGAAGGGTTGTTCGGTCTCCGTTTCCCAGACTATATAACATTTAGGTAAGCTCCAAGATGACAGGAGTCAGACAGAAGACGTGTGTTCCGTCTGAGGGCACCAGGTGAAAGGGAAGGCAGAGGATATCATCAGCTGACCAGAATCACATTTTATGTCTTCATCTTCTTTGTATTTACTTGAAATTAAATGAAATCCTTTGATGGGATCAATACAGTCGTCTGAATCTGAATCTGAAACGCAGAGAGTGTTTAACAGCCGAATAAAACTGATCACATGACACAGTTTGTAAACTTATGACACCGAGACACAGACGGCGACAGAAAAATCTCTCATGACAGCTTCATAAACAGTTTTAAGATGAATGTTTTCCTCGGCACACACCTCCTTCCCCTGCAGAGGGGGGGTGGGCAGCCAGGAAGAGCGTGCACCCCTGTTCAACCTCCCCTCCCCCAACACACACAGATTGGCTCCACTTTCTCAGGTAACAACATCTGGTTATGAGTGTGTGAGTGTGTGTGTGTATATGTGTGTGTGTGTGGTTAGCATGTGTCAACAAACACACCTCCCCCTCTCTCTGGAATGTGAGGCACATTAAAAGAGACTTCCACCTAAAAACTGAATTGAAGACTCTGCGTTGCTCTGGATGGTGCTTCAAAGTTTTGTAACAACCACCAGAAGGCATTATGTTGACATGTGCTACTGATGCTATGATGCCAACTTCAACTTCTGAAGTAACCAGTAACCAGTGACAACACACACACACACACATTTGGGACACAGACACTGACATATCTTACCTGTGACATCAGTAAAGGTTATTAAAGACCAGCAGGATTTGTCTAGTGAGTGAACAACAGTATAGAGAGACATTTTGTTACTGAAAATCAAATTCTCTGTTGGATCAGAATAAGTCAATAATCAATAGAAATGTTAGCTCAGTGGCCAGATGTCAGGGTAACACCACTGTGTACCTAGGATCAGTTATATTTAAACAGGACTCTGCATGAACACTTGCCTGCCAAACTAAATACACAACAAACTGCCTCCTACAGCATGGAGGCAGAGCTTTATTCAGCTTGGCTGCCTGTGTTGTCATGGTGTTTTCATTGGGAGACGGTTGGGGACCAAAGAGGTTGAGGGCTGTCTGGACCATCGGTTATTAAATTCAAACAAACCTGAACAAGTGGAGAGTGTAGAAATGATGGGATCAATCTGATCTTCTGATATAAAATTGGAGTAAAGATGGAGTCTCTGGGGGAAGTGGTGGAGAGATACACAGTGAGGATGATGGAGGCCATCCTGAACAACACGGATCATCCACTTCATAACACCTTGATGGATCAAAGAAGCAGCAGTGGTGGACGGCTCATCTCTCTTCGTACCAGGACAGAGAGATACAGAAGATCTTTTATACCCACAGCCATCAGGCTTTTTAATTCTTCTGCAAATAGTAGATGAGCTGACAGACAAAGGAATTTCCCTTTGGGACGAATAAAGTAGTTCTATTTCTATTCTATTCTATTCTATTCAAAGAGGAAGTGGACCAACATGATCAGCCTGAGCATGGAAAGTAACACCAAAACACCAAACTGTTCAGTCTGAATCAGTGTTGGGCTAGTTACTTTTAAAAAGTAATTAGCCATACTTACTAGTTACTTCCCCCAAAAAGTAACTGAGGTACTACATTATAAATGTAACTACCAGGAAAAGTAATTATTGTGTTACTTTTTTATAAAATGCTCAAATAAAGCCCCTTTCCCACCGGACAAAAAACCCATTTAAACCTGCTAACAATCAGCTTCTGACCACAGTGGGAAAGGGCCACTGACCCGCGAGACTGCAGAGTCGTTTGATGGGGGTCGACGGGTCGGCAGTGGGAACGTTGCACCCGGGTCAACCCGCTAATTTACGTGACATTGCGCCAGTCGCAACTTTAACAAGACGCTTTGCTCGCACTCAATCAACATGGCACAGCATTGGTAAGACAGCAAGATAAGAGAGCCTCTCATGATCAGTGGGGAGGAGGAGGTTCAGCCACCACTGTAGTGTACCGACTTTATTTTTGTGTAGACTTAGATGCTGGAACTGTTTTCATGTGCGTAGTGATATGTGTGCTGCAACATTCTGTATCCGTGGCAACGTTCTTCCCGTGTAAACGTCTGAAGTGAAGCCGCAACATTGCGTGTCCACCGCTACTTCCTTTTTAGTATAAGATGCTGCTGAAAAGCAAACTGGTTCTCAGAAGGTTTACATTCTTCATTGAGCTCCATCAGCAGTGTTTGTTCAGGTGGCACGACATTTCCCTCCCTGTGACTCAAGTTTATCATCTTTTCGTTCATCCGCTCGTTTGGGCTTCACATTAACTCTGGGTCCACGCACAAAGCCTGACTATGCAGGTCTGTCTTGAGTCAGCCTGAACTCTGAAGTCTGGACGACTGGTAGTGGAATGACCGAGATTATTATCGTTAATGAAAACAAACCAAATGATGAAAACTAAAATTGAAAAACCTTTTTCGTTAACTGAAGGGTTAGGGCTTGTGTGTTTATAAAAGTAATAGTAATAGTAGTTGTCTGTTTCAGTTTATGTATAAGCCTTCTGGATTGATAGGAAATCGATTTATTTCAACCTAGCAGTTTTCCGTGAGCTGGCCGCACCGTACGGCACCTCACGGTCCACCTTTTCTTGTCTACAGTTGGCTCCTGCTCACCACGCTACCCGGCAAAATGGCGACAACAAAAGTTGGGAGAAAGCGGCAGAGTCCTATATGGGATTTCTTTGAAATCGACTGCAACAGGTGATAAAATATGTGAAATACTTATCAACAGAAAAAACCACACGAATCTGAAAGTCCATCTGAGAAATTGGCACAAGACGGCTAATCGCCTTTCTGAGCAGGGACAGACTTGAAGCTTAGGTTAGCTAGTTTAAGCCTGGCTTTTTCAGGTTAGCTAGGCATTTTATAGTGATGTATGAATATATATACGATTATCCATTATCATGTAACAGACATGACTTACATTAAAAAAAATATTGTATGTTGAGATGAAAAAAAGCATAAAGCTTAATGTATGTGAATATACAACATGAGTGAATTGTCTTCACTTGTTTATTCATAAACCTGCTTCAAATACTCATACTAACTGGCTTCAGCCTGTACTGTCTGTACTGGCAGCGTTCATCCTCTCAGTCTGAATGATGCTTAGGTTCATGTTCATTTCTAAATCCATTCATTCAGTTTATCGTTCACAACAAACATGAATGAATGAATATTCAATAAATGTTGTTCTTCATGCACAAAACTGGGCAATGGCATTTTGTACGTGCATGTTTGTTACCAGCTTCTTCTTCTTCTTCTTCTTCTTATTCCCAGAACTCAAAATTTAAGACCGTTTAAAAGACGCAGTGGTAACTAGTGGCATCTTTGACGTCTTTCTTCTATGTGGCTTTTTGATATGGAGTTAAACATCTCATATAGGCTACGCTGAGGAAGCCTTGCCACAGATATTTATTTCTACAGGGCATAAAATCAACACCCGCCAAAATAATAAATAAAAAATGGGTTTGGTGGGTGAAACAAAAACACACACCCGCCAGTGGCCAATGAAAACTTGCGATGCAACAGGATGAACAGAGCTTTGACACGAACCGTCGGTGACGTCACTTCCGTGCCACTGCCGAAGTCGTAGGTCAGTAAAAAGCCGTGTAAAAAACCCTGGATGACAATAACGCAACTCCGAGCCGTTCCAAACTCACGGGGGAATAGTGCTGGTGATTCATAACAACATATTGGTGAAATGAAGGAGTTTCACAGCAGATAATGTCTTATTTAGACGCTGCATCGTTGCCCCAACAACTCCCGTTATATGGATATACGTAGATCACGAGTGGATCTAAATATCTTCTGAAGGACTCCAAGTTACACCAAAGTTGTTCGGGTGAGTAAATGAACGTATTTTATGCTAGAAATGAGGTCCAGGTTGCAAAAAACGGAACTTCTCCTTTAAGGAAGGTGGACCTGGTTCTGCTTGTGAACAACAGGTGGAGCAACCCTGGGCAAATGACAATGAAGGAGAGGACCTGCTCTCAGGACATTGGCCCTGTGTTTGCTCTGTCCTCTCCCATCCGCTGATCAAGTTGCTGAGCACAGGTACTGCCTGGCATAATGTGCAAGAGTGGCAGGGTGGCTCTTTTAACAGGTTGGCACATTTGTTGTCTAGATGCTTTGTAAAGTTGGACATGTTGGTTCCTTTGGTCTGTCAAGGTTTAAAACATCTCTGACAGATGGACACCAGGCTTTGTGGTGTCCATGGGCTAGCTCTAGTTGTCAGCTATGTCACTAGTATTACATTTTGCGTCCTTTTGTCACCTGTTGTGTCACTGTCAGAGGTGTGGCATACATATACATACAGATAAGAGAAAAAGATGGTTGGCACACCCACTACGCCTGCAGTAGCAGTATAGTGGGTGTACTGTCATACAAAAAAAAAAAAACTCATAGTATTGGTACCAATAACAGGTAAACTGCATGGTATCTAGATACCTTTTAGCATCAGTATATTGTGCAACACCACATGAGCAGAGCCTACAGAGTCCAGTCCCAGCACCCGATGCATTCACTGCAGTACTGAGGGATTTTGACCATAAGACCTACTCATCTGACTGACTTCACTCAGGAAGCTGACTGTCCAACATGACACTAAGACACTTGATTTGTTGTATGCAAACATCAAGTAGGTCTTCCCTGCTTCAGCTCTACCACCACTTGGCAGATCAGGTCATACTCTGGTTTTTCACGAGCCCACCTACAAACCCTGTGTACTGAGGCAGGCTGTAACCACCCACTCATTCAGGAGTATGATGCTCCGAACAACAAACCCTGGATCACCAGTATCGCCAGGGCCCTCCACACCCACAGAGAAGGAGGCCTTCAGGGGTGGGGACAGGGAAGAAGCTCGGATGTGCACAATATGAGCTGAAAAAGAGATCAAGGCAGTACAGGGGAATGTTCTGGCTTCATTCCTGTTCACTCTGTTCACATTGGACTTTAAATACATCTCTTGAGTCTTGCCACATCCACAGAAGTACTTGGATAAAACTGGTATTGTAGTGCGTATGAGGAACAAACAGGAAGAGGAGAACAGGGATCTGACACTGGCCTTCAGTGAATAAAACAACAAGAACTGCTTCCCTCTGAACACCTCCGGACCGAGGAGGTCATTGACTTTCAGAGGTCTAGGTCCACTCCTCAGCCAGTCACCATGTTAGAGAAGGACACTGAAGCCATGCCCACTTATTATCCAGGTTTCTGGAGATGCTTCATCCCACACAGTCCATGGACCCTCATGCACATGCAACTCTATAGTACCCACAAGTGTGAGCGTGTAAGGTGTGTGACCAGCATAACATGGATGGATGGACCATATTCATATTAATAATATATATCAGTTAAGGATTTATATGTGGTGTCCCTGTCTAGCCCGGAACAGTGTTGGAGTGTTCAGGGTAACTCAGGATGGCAGGTCTATCTCTATTATTTACTCTAGTGAGTGTTTGAATGTTTTATATTGTAAAATGTAAAAGTTGAGGATTGATTTACATTTTTACACTGAAATGTGATTGACTTAAAACTCTCCTCTTTTTCAAACACTGAACAGTTTTTTTCTTATGAACGTTCACACCGAGTCACTGAGCTCCTTAAAAACACTGGAACGCCCCATAATTCTTTAACACAGCAACATTTAAAACAATGCGCCACTGTAGTTTTATCATGGCAGAACCGGTAAATTTAGAAACGACACAGCAGCTGTTTTCTGTTTGTAACATGACCCAGAAGTGATGGAAACCCTCGTCTGATAGACTAAAACCCAAATCCATAAATATAGATCTCTCCTCTTTAAATCCAGTTAGGAGTCACCATGAAGAACAGGCAGATTGGATTTCTGGCTAACAAGATCATCTTCATAACAAATGCATAAATGTCATTTCACTAAATCCTTCCATTGTGGAAGACTGATGGAAGAATGATCTGAAATGTTTTTTTTTCTCCTTACACACTTCTAGAAATGTCAAAGTGCTTAAGCCAGGAAATGATATACATCAGATTTTTTTCTGATCATGCAATTATTTATTTATTAATTATGATTCTATGGTCTTAGTAGCTCCTGTAAATGTAATACAAGGTCAGAGTACTTCAGGCTACAGCATCAGAAGAAGGCAGAATAAGAACAGCTGATCCCCCTGCTCACTGCTGACCCACAGCAACCTGAGGAACCCTAACCCACGGAGAAGTCACCTTACCTGCAGTGAGACTGAGGGGCAGCAGAACCCTGAAGATCAGACCCAGAGCCAGCTCTGAGGACATCTTGAAGAAGACAAGGTCCACCACCAATCCTGCTGCTTTAATCCGGGTTTACACATCCAGTTGTGCAGCCAGCTCCCGGCTCTGGTAGTGGTTCACCATCAGCAGCAGCCCCGGGCTGTCAGAGCTCTGTGTGCCCACAGTGGAAGCCGCACGTCCCTCTTCGGGCGACGACACACCCCGGTGACATCCTCCGTCCTCCGAGACTTTGCAGACAGATGCTGAGTGTTTCACAGGCTGGAGTAACTCAGCACACACACAGGGTTTCAACAGTTATCTGTCTCTCTGCCCTCGTGCCTGTCTGTCCCGTCTGTCTCTGCCTGCACTAAAACACTCAGACGAAAACTTTCTTTTCTCTCCTCAAACTTTCTTCTTCGTCTGTTTTCCTGCAGGAAAACTAAACACACCGAGCTGGAGGTGATCTTTTTTTTCTTCTTCTCTTTCTTTTTCGTCTTATTTTTCTTCTTCTTCTTCTTCTTCTTCTTCTCCTTCTTCTTCTCTTTTTTTCTTCACTTTTTTTTTCTTCACTCTCCGCTGCAAAATCTCGACAGCGGTTAAATCTGCTCTTATAGGCTCCGCTCACCAAATGACTGACAGCTGCCTCAGCCAATCATAGGGCAGGAACAGGAATCACTCATTTTAAATGAGAACCGACCACGCCCCACTCTGATCATCAACAATAATGTTCAATAGATCAATGTATTAAATAAGGGCAGAGGTCTGGAGACTCTACTCTCTTCTCTTTTTTTAATCATTTCATCTGATTAAACCACCAACAACAATACACCGAGGCTGATAATGAATTAAGATACACTTAATGGAATCAATATTAAGAGTAATTAAATGATGTCTATCCGTCTGCCAGCAGGCTAGTGCACAAAGATCTGAGCTGATTTAATAGAACTGAGTTTAAACTTTAAACTAAAATAAATGAAAGCCTGCTCCACAGATTAATGATGATGTATCCCAACATTAACTGGTGAGCTATATGATGGGATATCACTGTTTTAACAAGTATAAATAAAATCTGACAGTAATTTCTCTCTATTCTATTTTTAGTATCTTATATTTTACATATGGATGTATGTAGTGTATATGTGCTCAGATTTGAGCTCTGTGTCATATTGTTGTTTTATGTTTATATAACTGTATGCTGCTACCTGATGCTTGAATTTCTGTTGGGATCAAAAAAGTATTGATCTAAAATAAGCCAATCTAATCGTAAATATTTTGATTAGATTCTGAATACCTTTTGAATAAATATGTTATTATTATTATTATTATTATTATTATTGCTGTTGTTGTTATTATTGTTATATTTAAATTATTTTTATTTTATTTTGCCTTGATGTAGCCTGGCCTCTGGTGAGTCAGTGTAAAGTGGTTTTACAGCAGGATGTTTAAAGTCATAGACAACATGTAGCCTATGAAGTGCTATACAGGCAGATATCCAAAATTCAATACAATTAAAATCAAGTTTACCTTCAAGAAACTATACTACTATACAACATCAACTCAAGTAGGTCTGTGTTTGATCCCCACTGAGGTATTATTTAAAAAGTGGGTGTTTGAGTGACGCAGAGGTTAGTACCTCCCAGCAATAAGGTTCTGGGATTAATTCTCAGACATCCATGGGTGAGGTGTGCATGTTCACCCTGTATGGGCTCCTCTAGGTCCTCCAACTTCCCACAGTCCAGAGACTTGCACACTAGGTTGACTGGAGATTCTAAAATGCCTAGTGTGTGAATGTGTGTGTGTGTGTGTAGACTGACGTCTCTATCTGCGGCCCTGTTATAAACTGGCAACCTGTCCAGGGTGTACTCTACTCACATCCTATGTGCTCCAAACCCCCTGTGTCCTGGTATAGACAATGGATGGATGGGAGTTGCTGCATTTTTCACTATTTGAATGCTAAAGTCATAACAGTAACTTCCTCACAATTATTATTAGTCTACTAAAATATAAAATCAAATTGTTATCAGCGAACTCCACCATATTCTTGTAGAACAGATCAAGTCTGCTGCAAGTTATTTAAATATCTAAGTTATTTCATTGACACTGAACAAAAACATAAACACCCCATGTCAAATATTGTTGCCATGTGGAGTTAACAACTGTAAATGTCTGAGCATTTGCTGATATTTTATTGTACAAAAGTAATATTTCTCTTGATTTGTGTATAATTTTTAATCCAACTTGCTGTCAGTGAGCATTACTCACTGAGTTGTTTTTTTACTCAGTGCATGTGTGGGGCATGTCCAGTGGGTGATCAGACAAAATGAGCAACAGCTGGACAATCCTTGGACTGGGGACAATAACAGGCCACCCCAAAATGTCAAATTTTGTCACAAGTCATAATGCCTCGGATGTCGCAAGTTATGCGGGAGTGTGCCATTGACATGTTGGATGCAGGGATGTCCACCAGAGCAGTAGCTGCACGGCTCAATGTCCATTATCGGACCATAGGGCCTGCATATTCGCCAGACATGTCCCCAATAGAGCATCTTTGGGATGTTCTGGATAGGCGTGTCCGGGACCGTGTTCCAGTTCCAGGCAATGTGGGTCAGCTCCGTGTGGCACTCCAGGAGGAATGGAATAACATTCCAC
>OMNW01034673.1:7228-30791 GCA_900303245.1 Selene dorsalis | reverse complement strand
CGCCATTGACTTCATTACAGGCCCTCTCACATATCCATTCCTCACCCTCTCTAAATGCCCTTGCCAGCCTCTAATTCACTTAATTCCTTGATTATCCATTCTGACGGCATTCGGGCAGAAAGGTCAATACTTTTTGTTGCGTGCACCTGAACTTTACAAGACCGACTCAAAAAATGAAGGCAGCGGCTTTATCAAAGCACTGCCAAAAGGATGGAAACATGATGTATTGCAATCATACACTACCAGTTGGTTTCATTAAATTTTCATTGTTCACACACTCACAGGCATATTGCGAGAGAACACACAAAAAGGTATGCATCAGTACACACAAAGACAGGGAAAAAAAGAGCATTAACACACCACAAACGCAATTCTGCACTTGCTACGAACACCCATTCCTCTCTCTCTTCCCTCTCCGCCCATGTCTTTGATGAGATCGAGGGTGCCATGCCGTGACTGTACGCGGCAGACGCACGAACAAGTGTTTCCCCCTGAGGAGATGCGATCTAAATGGGAAAGCAACATGACAGCTTTGCTCTGACCGGCCACATAATCAAATACCACACCCACTGTTACACACCGCCACGTCTGTTTGGGAGGCTTTTCCACTCCCTGCTTCACGCAAGTAATACATACGCAATCTCCTGCCATCCTCGGCTCTGAAAACTCTGCATCTGTAGCATAATGTCCTTTTGTCCTCTGGACCAGTATGTTAGTTCTTCTTTTTTAAAGCAGTTTTATTTATTTATATATGTGGTTGCTCATAAAGTTGGAATAAAATATGCTTACCTCTTCTCATGAAGTGATTTTGACAGTATGATTTATTCCAAAGTGTAGCTTCTCAAAACTTGACTGATCAATCTCTTCCAAACAAATGACTGTGAAAATTAAACCACAATTAACTTGTATAATAGGAATAAAAAGAGAAATGTGTCTGAAAATAACATTTTTCAAATTTTATGGGCAACCGTGTATGTATAGATGATTCATTCATTTTTTTGTGCGTTTTCCCTGAAGTTTTCATCCTCTTTGACTCAAATAATTTACTTCAGTCTAGTTTCAGTTCCATTTTAGAGAAAATAAGTATGATTAAGCATGCAGGGCTTTTGAGGTTTGGGTATGCCCCAGCGTCATTTAAATGCACAGTGTGTAACTTGTAATGCTATTGCTCAATCTAAATAATAGGGAAAGCTGGTGTTTGGTGACATTGTTGTCTTCACTACCATTACTGTGTAGAAAACACTGAATAAAGTGGTTTCATATTTAAAATCAGTGGTTTCACAGATGCTGTGCAGCAGACATGGGATGTCACAGAACGGTTAGGAGCTGAGATTACTGCTAATGATTGTTTTGATTATTTTTCTGATACCTTATGAGCAAGACGTTCAGGTTTCTGCCAGCAGTTGAAATATCTCCAGAAGTGTCCTTCTCTCCATAACAAACAGAGAGGTGTTAAAACAAGCACAAACACCTGTAAAGCAGTTATTAAAGGCTCCCTAGCAACTCGCCCGCCACAAAGACCTATCTGCTGTGGCCAGGGTTCCTGTCCATCTTATGGTGTGCATGTCAACCCCACTCTCCCCCTGACTCTCCTGTCTCACTCACTGTAGCTATCCTAATAGAGACAAAAATGCTCAAGTAATTATAAAAGAAAAAAAAAACTGTGATTCACCAATGCTTTGCTTTCTTTTATAACTTGTGAACCAGGCGTTGAGGCAGGTTTTTACCGTCAGCTGAATTATCCACCTTGCTGTCACAAACAGACTAAATGAATAAAGCAGTTGCACTTTAAAAATCAATGATTCACCAATGTTCTTCAGTGGACACAGAAGAGGGAGTCTCCAGATAATTTAATCCGAGACTTTTGACAAGTAAAATCCTTCAACCAAACAGTATGAAATGGTCTTGTTTTGGTTGAAGGGTTGCTGAAAACATTTGGGATAAGTACACAACTCAAAAAAACAAAACAAAACAATCATAACACTGGTGTGGTCATTTTTAGGCATTTTTATGTGGAAAAGCTATGTGACTTTAACTTCTAGCATTACTAGACATTTACTAAACATCCGTGACTTCTCTGATGCTCTGTCCACAGCAGCTTCAATGAGGCATACTGCCACAGTCTGCTCAGCTGGGGCCTTTTTCCCTCACACATGCTACGTCTGGTGTTTGAGGCATCTCTTTCTGCCACTTGTGTGAACACATTTATATGTGTGCAGAACTGAGAGTCATTGGATCTTTCCTTTTCAATTCAAGACTTACCTTTCCTATTTCATGCTGCGAGTGTAAAAATGCACATAATGCCCTAAAATGTTAACTTATGGGCCTTGGTTGGGTGTAGTATTTATTTTTTTCATTTGTTTTTTTTTGTTTGTTTGTTTTTTTTCTTAGATATTTTTGGATGTGCGTGGGGGCTTTTTTTTGCCTTTATTTGATAGGACAGTGAAGAGGGACAGGAAAGCAGGGAGAGAGAGGCCATGCACAGGATTGTCGAGCAGGTGATCAGTGCTTAAGGCATGTGCCAACATGGGACATGCTCCCTAATCACTTGACCCGCACCGAGCACCCCAACATTTTGTTTGTTAAATGATCACTTTAATGTCAAACTTGGACATGTTTCAGTAAGGCATCCTGCTCATTTTTTTCTTTATTGAAATGAAAATTCCTTCTCTTCAGTGAAAGACTTTGGCTTTGTCTATTGCTGTAATTCACTCAGCACATCCATTAGTTTATAGATAAGTAGAATGTGCAGTTATAGCCAATTAAAATGTTTTGTTAAGTGGGCTAAATGGTCACAGAGGTATATTCTAGGCCAGTTTGGCATGCCACAGCACTCAGATAAAACTGATTTCTTAGCTGCCTGAGTGTCTTGCTGTTATCACTGCGAGAGACGTGATCCGTCATAAATCTGCAAGCTGCTGTGTGCAATGCAAAAAACGATCTGACTTGATGTTCAGAAAAGTTGTCAGTTAGGGTGAACGCACACAGAAACTTGAGCATCTTGTTTAGTTTTGTGCACATAAGATGTGTGGGGGTGTGTGAAGCAGTGACTATATGACAAGTGGATGGTATGAGGGGATTTTTCTCTCCCCCTTTTTTTTTGCGACAAGACTTTGTGTGTTGGAATGTGCACGTGTGCATTTATACATAGAGTTAGACATGTGAGGAGAAACGGCTGCCTGTTACCTGATAGTCAAAGCTGATAATCACACATCACCACACTAACACACACACAATCTTGTGCAAGAATGTTAGAGTAGGATCTGTTAAAACTACACGCAAAGTACTCCCCAGCCTCTGACAGCTTGCCTGGGCTGACTTGGCTGATTCGTCTGAGTAGTTTGGCTTCATTTCTCTCTCTTGTTTCTTCTCTTGCCTTTTTCTTCATCAATCTCATTTAATTAGTCGTTTCAACCTGAGGAAAATTCAGCCCACCTGGTCCCCTTTTCCATGATGGTAATAATCTAGTCTAAGCAGTAGTTGAAAAACTGAGATTTATTACTTTGGGTTTATATCAAGTATAATAAAATAAAATAAGATAAGACAATAAGATAAGACAATAAAATAAGACGATTGCCCGTTTGTCAAGTTCTGGCCCTGTGATAAAATTAGATGATTATTAGAATTTATTCTCTTTGGACCCTGAATGCCTTTACAGTACTGCTATCTTTGAAACCCCTGCTGGTCTTAGTGAGAAGAAGAAAATAGACTGATAGCACAGAAATACAGTTTAGAGTTCAAACTAACAAACTAAAATAACATATTGTGCCATTTGTTAAAGCTGCTTGCAACACAAGGTAGTTATCATGTTGTTGTGATGGATGCATGTATACATTCACTTTATGCACATATATGCTGTCTGGAGAAAAGACTGCATGCTTGAATTAGACTCCAACCCCACATCCTCCTCCCCCTGCCCAGGTGCTATGTGCCAGGCACTTCATTAGCCCCGCTCTGCAGATGGACGCTGATGGAAACAAGCTTTTTGAGCTTCATTCTTTGTGACTTGTTGTTCATTAAAATCAAATTATGTGTCAGGAAGCATAACTTGTACGTGCTGTAGTGCAGTTATTGCTCAACAAGCTCTTTGTCTTGCATCGGCGCGTGTCTGTGTTTGTCTTACACAGTCTGCCAGGCCAATTCTGCTCATCATGCTCATCTTCTGCACCTGATGGCTACATTCGTGACAAAGTTTTCAGAAAGATTTTTACTCCCTGCAGAACAACAGTTTCATCGACTGGTGCTCAGGCTCAGCACCTTTCGTTTATGAGTTACCAATTTATGGCATTAAAAAAGTCTAGTGGTTCTACTTCAGTGTGGGGCATAAAAAATTAATCTTCAGTTGCAGTGCTAATATGGCTATTGAGAATTTAGAAATTGGATTAGTTCTGTATCTTATCACTCACTGTAGATAGTCTAGACTGAATCCCATACCCAACTTACACCAAAAATGGGCAGCAGTAGATTACATCCTGGCAACTTTGACAATCGATCAGTGTGAAGTTTTCAGACCCCACAGTATTGTCCTGTAAGCACCACAGATGTCACCAAATTTAGAATAATGAGGTCACTGATAATGAACCTAGTAAATTCATTCTTTAGCACGAGGAGGAAGGAAAATCAGCCTCCTCCTGTGGAGGATGTAGGGATGTGACTGCTGCAGGAGTCAGTACTTTCTGATTGAAGAGTCCCATTTAGTCTCCCCTTGAGATCTGTAGTACATCACTCACCATAGACTAAAATCCCGTTTGTGTCCCACTCAGTCTTCCTGGTCCTCTATCTGTCTTTTTTTGTCTCTTTGTGCCTGTCTTTTTTTTTCTCATTCGACAGGCACACAGACTGATTTATAAAGCCAGACCAAAAATTATAGACAACCAGCCTTTAGAATAGCAGAACCAATGACCATGTAAGTGTGCAAGAAATCAGCCACAGGAAGGTGGCTAAGGAAATAGTGTGTGTGTGTGTGTGTGTCTCTGTGTGTCTCTGTGTGTCTCTGTGTGGGTCTGTGTCTGTGTCTGTGTGTCTGTGTGGGCGCATGTTTGTGTTGTGCCTGTGTGTGTGTGGTTAGGTGAGGATGCAGTAAGCTGGCACACAGCCAAGAGACAAGTTGCAAAATTGTCTTGGCCTGAGCTCCTCTTGCAGTCATTCAAATTCATGCAAACACACGCACGCACACTGACTTTTTCCAATCAATCATGTAGTTTCAGGTGTTTTAACATCTGTTAGCAGCATGGCTGCAGCTACAGTAAAAACTGTGCATAAATGTAATTGCCTTTGATTCTGTGCAGCCACACCTCTGCCATTATTGAATTAGCTAACACCAGCTAGTTTGAATCAATACCAATGTTATCACAGGGCCCCAGGTGAACAAGATATAAAGAGAGAATCAGGTGTGACAACATCTCCTCAATCATCAATAGAGTTGCCTCCTCTTCATTTCTTGCCATTGACTACGTATTGAATGCTGATGAGGGAGAGAATTGATCCCCTCTCTCAGCTCCGCTCATTCTCACGGTGAGGTGACTTTACATGGGTGGTGAGCAAAAGGTAATCAGAGGAAATGGGTGAGAGATGGAGGCTGGGAAACAAAGAGGGGGAGAGGTGCAAGGGAATTAAATGATCCAAAGGGGAGTGGAGTTGTGGAGGAGAGATGTCTCTAATTGGAGGCATCTGGGGGCTTTGAAGTAATCAAGGAGAAGGAAAACTGACTCCAGCTCTGATAAAACTATTAGCCGCTTCCGAAACCAGTCTGGGATCATCACAGCATTACTGTGCGCAAGGAATGCAGGTGCTGGAAAAGTGAACTAGCTCAGTATGTTCAGTAATGTCTACCTGCTGCAGAGGGCATGACAAAGTAGCACAATTTCACAGACTGTGTTACATCAGCAGAGTTTTCCAACAAGGCCAGATGAGTTATCTGTATTCATGACTGCTACGCACATAGTGCTCCTTATGAGACCTGTAATATACAATAATATAAACAATTATATTGCTGAAATCCTCAAATTTCTACAATGAAACTAAATGTTTCCCATGTAAACAAAGAGAATAATAAAACTGAGTACATGAAAGTGTACATCTGGCCCCAAGCTGTGGACTTGTGTTGACAAAGTGTAGCCTAAATAATGCATGCTGTTATGCTACCGCAAGGGGCCATTGGAATCAGTTAAATTGCATATCGAGTCCTATATTCATAAGCACAGTATAGATTTTTCACATGATGAGGGTGAGGCTTTTCTTGTTGAAGTGTTTCATTCAATATTAATAAACCCACTCCCACTGCCTATGTCCCACACCCTATGTTACAGTGATCCTTTTAATGAGTAGTGGAATTCAAGCTAAGAATAATGATCAATCTCTAGCATCCTATTAAAACAGAAGAATATTTATTTAACATTTACTATTAAAGTAGTATAGCTTAGTATAACTTAGCTTTATATAGCTCATACTTTTATTTTGAGGACCTAGAATATAAAAATTTTATTTTCTCTTTCAGTATGTTTTTTTATGTCTTGATGTAAGCAACAGCTGTGGCATAGACACCGCGTTTTCAGGTTGTCTCTCCACATGTGTGTAGAAACTCAAGGATGAACAGATTAGAATTTTGTTGTAAAAGGTCAAAGGTCACAAAACAGAATTTTGGCCATAAATCATATGGTAACAATGACACCAGTGAACAGAGTTGTTGAACATGATAAAACAAAAATGATGATTTGGTAAATTCAAAGGGTTAAGCTCCCAGTGACTTCTTGATGTTCTGCAAAGGTACTTCTTGTCACCATTCGATGCTGTAATTCAGGAACAAAAGGGCAAATTGTGACCATATTTTCTACAACTGGCTGATTAGTAGAGGCAAGCAACAGCGAGGAGGTAATTACAGTCCAGAGTGAAAACAGATGAGGCTTCTCAGTCTTGTTTGTCTCCTTTCACAATGATAGAGGTGGTTTGATTAAAGTAGATTTGGTGTCATTTCTAAAGTATTCACATGGTGATGAAGGTCTGAGGGGCCTCGACTGTTCTGGCAAGTGGCACTGCTGGTTATAACTCCTCCTTGCACACAGTGGGAACATATACTTTGCGCACATTGACAAGTGAGAAGCAAAACAATCTGTGAAATTCATGGTCGTGTGTGATGAATGATGCAGAGCATTTCAAAATCAATCAGGATTTTAAACTTGTTCTGGTGTGCCACCAGCTTTATTGAGCGTCCATTTCAACTAGATGACATTTTTATTTTCTTTGCCTTCCTTGCACCTTGATATTCATATCATGTCCTCAGAAAAGCCCTAACAGGGAATCATTGGGTCTTGTCAGCCAGCAGGAAAGTTAGACCATCAAAGATAATTGCATGCTAATGTTCAATAAGCCTTGTAAGTCGCTGCAGATAAGTGTGGCTGCCAAACAGCCTTGCCAGGGGAAGGCACATCTAATCCCTTGGCTGTGGCCGGGGAAAATTAATACTAAGCTCCTCTGGCCAGCCACTTCCAGTGTGGTGGAAGAAACAATTACACAACAGGCCACCAGAGCACAATTAATGAATAACTAAGGAGCTTCCCACATGTACATGTTCTAACAAAGATGCATCTACCCACTAGCAGTACAAACAACTCAAAATTGTATGGAAGGAGTCAAAGTGGGCTGTTTGTTCAAGTTCACTGGACGATGACGTTTATGCAGAGAGACTTCGTTGTTTCAGGACTCCAAAGATTCATCATGTTCACCCCTCCATGCTGCTGTATCCTCTGATTACATGGTTGCCTGTATCTATATAATAGCTAATTAAAATATGCCACGAAATAGACCAGGCATAAAACCCATTATGTTCAAAACTAGCTAAATGGGCTTCTTTGCTGTTTTTAGAGAGATTCTTCAATCATGAAAATGCAAATCACAAACATCATTTATTCACGGGATTTTGGCCATTTACTTCAATGTCATAATAATGTTAATAGGCAGGTTCCCATTAGGATTAGTTGGTGTGTATTCTGCCACAGTCTGCTCACAGGAACATGGGAAATGGGTGGGCTTGGAGGAAACAGTTGTGATCTTATCAGCTTTGAAGACTGAACAGTAGCACTTTTTCAAACAGGTTTGTCACAGAGTGCCTTCAAGAAAATAAGTGCATGCCGTGATATTGACAGGATATTATAAAGCAAGAGGTAATAATGGCAGGAAATTGAACAAATACATAGCAAGACAAGCAGGCTTAGACTTTTCTTGATGTCAAAGCAGGAAATAAAATGGCAAGTCTGCACAGGAGGTGTTTTAGACACTTATTTTTAGTAGTCTGCAACCATTTATCCTGAAAATTGTGTTCCTTTAGGAAGTATTTGAGTCATGTTTGTAGAAAATTATTGCTGAGTGAATTATGTTAAGCAACAAGTTTAGTTTAATGAATAAATGAAGTGCTACACTCATTCATACACAAAAATGATCATTGCTTTCATAGTAAATCTACTTTGCTCTCAACTATATTTCCTATAAAACATATTTTGCTGTTGCAGTTTTTTTTTTGCATATAAGCACATTTGTAGGAGACAAGGTTGAAAGAACAGATATATTTCTATGTTCAGTCCAGTTTCCTACTGGTGTTTTAATGCTTCAAGTCCATTTTCTGTAGTTTGAACTACAGGTGTTGGGCACTAGGCTGATTGCTCGCCAAAACACAGGTGACCTACAGCTCAATACTGAGCCTGAACAGTATGTGTCGACACAGAGAGCTTTGAGGCTGCAATTGCTCTGCTGACATGCTCATGCTATGCTCAGTGTGTTGTTTTGACATTTCAAAATGTGGATACTGCTTGTTTTAACATTATCACAGCATCACAAATAATGGCCCAGACAAATGAAAACCAAAAAAAAAGGAAAATAACAGATATAAGATTAGAGCACTCTAGTTTCCTGCCGGACACAAAACACATGTAATGTAAAGTATGTAATATTCAATCGGAAAAAATCTAGATTAGGATGTGACGGTTTAGCTCAAGTGATATGAGTTAGTGAGGACAGTGTGACTTTGTAACTTTCTGCTGCAGTGTTCTCCATCTGGCTGCCCCCTCTGTCCTCTAGTTGTATTACAGTGTGTAACCAACACATGCAATACATGTAAACACACACTTTACCACACTCTCCATTTTGCCTGACCACTGCAGCTCTCTGCTGGCTGGTAATTTATTGCTGAGTCTGATATTGTATTACAAGATGTATTTGCTCTCTCCTCTAATAAGAACATAGATTACAAGCAACACTGAATTCACTATCTGCATCCCGGCCGATTGCTTGGCCTGCCAGCACGTTAGCTTATATCTTTTTAAGCGTCAGCGCTTGGCTATTTACATTCATCCGCTAAGCCTTAAAACAAATTATAATCGATCTGGGGCGTGATGAAAAGGGTGGTCCTGCCGCAAATTAAAAGGAATACAAGGTGACAAGGACAGCAGAATCACAAGCAGCTCCACTCTGGGCGTGCCGTGCAATAAAGAAGCACAGTAACCTGGATGACTAATACATATAAACAGTCTGGGACACGTACCAGGAACTTTTCAGTGTAAATCTTGATGCATCCCTCTTCTCTGAGCTGTGGGAGGTTCTTTTAAAAAATGCAGAAAACTACATTTTCGCCAGACTTAAATACAATCCAAATTTTAATACTAACTTATAACTTAAATTAATTAATCTGACATTGTTGTATTAGGCAGTAAGAACAATACATAAATAAAAATGAATAAATTAATCAACCTTCATTTAAGATGAAAGAACCACAGATCCTCTATTTAACTACATAACAGTCAGTTTTATTCTCCTGCTGGTAGCCAGGATCAACATGAAAATATAATCATCCTCAGAAATATAACGAATAATATTTTTTTGTTATCAAAGCATAACAGCAACCACATTTTTAATTACTTGAAATGACAGGAACTCAATTATGAACATAATTTAGTCAATTAATGTGTGTAATTGCCATGGATTTTCTTTTCTTGCATGTAGGCGTGCAACTGCTTATTAATAATTTTATTGGGGTCTTCTCCCTCAGAGAATTTCCACTTACTATAACTTTACTATGGAGGATCATTTGCAGAGGGGTCACTCGACTCTCCTGCTGTTTAGTCACACAAAGTGCAGCACAGGCCCTCAAAAACTGTCCCCTGCAACCAACACCCATCTTTCACTCTCTCTGCCTCAGATCACTCTTTATATCAGCAATCCCACTTTGTCATCCCTGTTCCAAGAAGAAGACACCCATCAGAGTTAAACCATTAAAGTCTCGTAGTTCTTACTTTTTGTTAAAATGAAATGCTGTCAAAAAAGGTTCAAAATATCATCTTTCCATACATTTCATGGATTGCTTCCAGTTCCCATATGGGTAAGAAAGAGGCCCAGACAGTGCAGTGCCCTGTCTCCTGCACTGTCTGCTACACCACATGGTCAATCCCAGAAACCATGCCAGACTTCTTTTTATTGATCTTAGCTCCACCTTTAACACAATCCAGCGCCATCAGGTAATGAAGAAACTGCAGTGCCTACAAGTTTCTTCACTACTAATCCACAACTTCCTCTCCAACAGACAAGAAGCAGGGTTGATAACTCACTGTCATCCACCATTTCTCTCAATACAGGTGCCCTACTGGGACGCACACTCAGTCCATTTCTCTACACCCTTTATACAAATGACCTTCAAAGACTATCCACTATTACAAGCATGCAGATGACACAGCCACCGTCACACAGCTACATTTTATCAACAGTGACTTTCATTTAAAATTCCATGGTGCAACAATAACTTTCTCTTTTATGTTAACGTCTCAAAAACTTGCAAACTGCTTTTTAACCCCCCCACCGCCCCCAAAAAAACGCACCAACCAAGTCTGTACATCAAAGGAGAGAAGTGGTGAAGACTTTCAGATACCTGGGTGTTATACTGGGCTATAACCTCAGCTTCAGGCTTCAGTCAGCATGAAAATGAAAATTCACTGCCAAATCCCATCCTCCTTCTCTCAAGTCCAGTTCAAGGCCATCTGTTTTTTTTGTTTTTTTCATATGCTTACAATCACCAACAAGAATACACTCTGCTCATTGGTATTCTCACCCCCAACTTGTCCATGTGTGTAACCCTTATCTGTGATCCACAATGCAATCACAATCACATCTGACCAGACCACCTACTCTAATGGGCCTTAACCCACAGAATACCTATTAGCAGAGAGGCCAGGTTTAGCAAGACCTTTGTTCCTACAGCAATACAAGCTTTAAATAAGTTACAAAAAAAATAAAAATAAAAACAAGGCCCGCGGTTCATCAGCTGTCACTCTGTGCCTTTGTCTCTGTTGTGTGAATCATGTAATTAAGTACCCAGTAAAACCTCTGATTCATTTTTATTCTATATGTCCCTCCAGTCTGGACATAATTCCTCCTCCTGTAAGGACAGATCAACCACCAATGCAGAAAAAAACAGTGAAAGCATGCACAGTGAAACTTTTAACCTAGAAAGCATACTCTTCAAAATTCTTTGGTGAGGGTTATCGGGGTTTTAGCAACTTGGGTTTCTGTGTTCTCACAGGCTTTACCTGCATATGCTGCCTTTTATCAGCTGGATTTGCTGAAACACACTAAACAGTTCAAAGCAGTAAAGAACCTTAACTGAGAAATCAGAAGTACTTTGGTCAAAGCATATGTTTCAAATCCAATTTAATAAAAAAAAGAAGTCATTTTGAATCCAATCGAAATGCCCATTGTAAATCTCATTATAGACTGTTTTGACAACAAAGGTACCTGGGGGAGGACCGATGAGGAACAGTAATACACTGAGACAAAGAAATGCCTCCAGCAGTGTCTTCTTGTCATCATGATGTCTCACACATAAACATTCAGCCTGACTGCTTGTCAGAGTGTTCCAGCAGTTTAATGGAATAAATTATCTAACTTGACTGACAGCTTCACACGTGTGTGTTGTATGTACCGTGCCAGCTCCTGAATGACAAATCATGTCACTGTCTGACAGGCTGAGAAAAGAGAAATACCCGGAGATGCTTGTTTTTGGAGTAACATATAAAATCTAGATGCAAAGTTATTGTACTTGATGAGGAGGAGAAACATTTATGTGCTAATGGCAGGTAGGCTTCCTGTAATTTTTTTTGACAGCTACCAAGTGTGACAGAAAACTTTCAAGTTAAAAGCCTGATTCAGAAAATTCAGATCAGTCCAACAGAAGGTTAAGAGCTGAATACTTTCTTCAGCTGTCAGGCGGGTAAAATAAAGTATTTATGCGTGAGGAGATGCCATGCCTTTTTCTGCAAGACAATGTGACATCTCTTCTGAAGGCATGTCTCTTTTGGTGCTGTGTGACATCTCTTCCTCCTGGTGATATGTGACCATTTATGCACTTCTGTGAGCAGCAGACAGGTGACACTGAACTTTCTCTTTACTGGTCAGTGACCTCTTTGATATGCTGCGCTGCCTTCGGCAAAGCTCTGTTTTCTTTCCCACTTGTTGATGTAAAGTATTTATTCATGCCGTGCCTTGCATGTGTTCAGAGGTTGTTTGGTTTAGCCGGTGTAGCTTATTTACTGAATTTTCATGTTAAACAATTCCAGCTCCTCTCTATGCTGTCCTGCTGCCCTTGGATGAATTTTTGTCCCAGAAGCAAACATCACATGCTGAAAAAATAGATCTCTGTCCTCAGACATATTTTGTTTCATTATCTACACATTGAATGATTAAATTCCACATATTACCTTATTATATCTATTACTCTATTACTTATTCCATAGTCTTTTCTTCTCTTTTGCAAAAATATTGACTGGGATAAATCCTTAACAGCAACCCACCCCACAATCAGCTCACACACAGGAGGTATGTGTACAGTTAACACAGAAATACACACATGCAGCCATACCTTCTACCTGTGGAAACCACTAGGTCCACAAGCCTGCTGAGAAATCATTTCCCGGGCAAGCGAGCGAGGCAATTCTGTCGCAGCAAGGAGGAAAAAAGGCTTTTTTTAATGGGGAAAAATGGGAGGCAGGGGAAGAGTTAGCAGTAGCAGCCAGGATAATTGATGGCAACTGTTTGGGTACAAGATTAAGATTCATGGGTAGGACCACACATGGGGGCTGGAAAGCAGTTTGCGCTGGAGGCATGAAGGATATGAGGCAACACTTTGACTAGCCTGCTGGCTTAATTGATAGAGTGTCGTCCCAGATGCAGTGTAAAAAAAAAAAGAAAAAGAAAGAGAAACTATCAGAAAGGATTTTACTCTCCCATAGAATGGAAGCTAGAATAGGTTCCTTTACCTGGGCCTGAATTGAGAATGACAGCCAGAGAGAGAGAGCAGGAAGAAGGATGGAAAAAGGAAAAAGAAAGTGGTGAAAGCCCAGAGGCAAGAGAAGCAGGTTTGCATGTGGAAGGTCAGAGGATCTTATCCCCAGACTGGCTGGGAAACAGCTCATAGAGAAAGTATATGAGTTACACTCTCCCAGTCCTCAACAGCTGCCCTTGAGGAGCCTTTCAGCAGTGTGCTTAACATACAACTGCCCCGGTGGAGCTGTTCAGTGGCCAATAGCAGGGGATGTAGCTCCTGATATGAAAGTGACACAGTGTATGTTTTAGTGAAAATGCTGCTTTTGACTATTCCTGGATGTGATAAATAGACTAATGTTTTCAAAACAATGTAATGGATATCTATCAACCCCCTCATGTGGTTCATTTCTTGATGGTTTAAGGGCACGGGTAGCTCCCAAAAGAGTCAGCCATAAAATACCCAATATTTGACATCATGAGTCTTCTCAGTAGTAGCAATTTGCAGCTTCACCCTTGGTAAATATCTGACCCACTGAACTGACTGTGGGGAACGGTGCTGTATAGCGAGAACAGCTTAAAGTGGTTGACTCAGTCAGGCACAAAATCAGGAATGAAAGAATCAAATTGAGGGGAGATGGAAAAATGGGGGCCGGAACTGGCAGGAGATGAAAGGAGACAAAGGAAGAGACAGATGTTAAAGGTTACACATGTAATATTAGCATCAATGAGCCTGCCCCGTTTCAATTTCCATACAGTTTCTGTAAAGAAATGACACAGTTTGAGAGAGCGCTGGCCTCTGGGCTGAACACTGCATTTTACAGTGTGCCAGCCATCAGGTTTGGTCACGTGAGAGATTGTTTTTCCTTCTCCTTCTCCGCACAGTGTGAAGTTGCTTTATTAAATAACGGAATCAAATAGGAAGACAGTGCTCCTTTTTGCACATAAAAAAATAACCATACCCATCAATAGAGGCAGAGTTTGTGAGAAATCACTCTCAATCTTAGAATTAATAGCACCAGTGCAGTCGCATTTATGTGAGATTATCTGCACCATAGTCTTAATGATGACATTAATTACTTTAAGATGACGATGATATATAAATGTATAAGAAATACTTAATCTACCACAGCACTGCGGTGAAAATGTTTCAGGGCTGTAGAGCATTATTTCCTTCTGTACTGTTTATTTTTATAATTTGCAGTTACAAAATACGTTAGTAATCACCAGTTTCAGCAAGTGACTGTGTAATCAGGATCTAGTCTTGCTTGGCAAAATGAATGAATTCATACAATATCATAAAGAAGATGGTTATAGTGAAAACAGGATTGCCTTATTAAAGTTGCTGATAATGGTCAACTAATTTAGAAATCATGGTCATGTTTGAAATAATTATTTATGATGGCATCACTACAATAACAAGACCTTTGACTCAGACAGAGGAGCCAGTCAAATGATCACAGGTGGTTGGCTGTCAGAAAAATATTAATGTAGACTCTGTTCACTATTTGAATAAATGTGTGTGTGTGTGTATGTGTGTGTTAAGTGTGTTAAGCTAAAGATAATTTTACTTCCTAGTCATTCTTGGCCTTTTGTAGATGTAAGGCACACAGAAGTATTGTTTCATTCTGTCAGTGTGAATCTAGATCATAATAAACTAAATTTCATCTCTAAATAGCAATGCTGTGTGTGTGTGTGTTTGTGTGTGTACTTAACTGATCACCCCCTTAGGTCCATTCAAGTTCGTCAGCATGTTGTTAGAAACGGAATAGCTCACGGCCACTGCAGAGATGCACCAAGTTTTCTCTCCCTTTCACACATCACTAACACTGTCACACACATTTGCACCAATTTAAACTACGGGGATTTGAGCTACCTCAGGGGTTTACTGTTTCTACTATTAGCATATAAACAGCATAAATTTTACTGCACCTTGTGTTAGCAGGAAGCTTCTGAGACTACAAAAGCAAAGGCAAAGCCTCCTGGGAAAACTTAAAAACTCTCTGTGATTGGAGAAGTTGTGCCAGAAGCACAATGAAAGTCAGGTGGTTGTGCCGTGAAATATACTAATCACATCTTTAGCCTCAAATGCACACGTTCACATAAACACACATTTCAACCCTAACTCTGTTGTCACTGTAACCTTCCACTTTCTGAAGAAAATTACCTAGAACTAAAAGTAATCCCTCCTCTCATCTGTTGAGAGCACGTTTTTTGGACTCACTTTGCCTTTATAGTGGTGTAAAGTGGCAATTTAATGCACTGTGCCAAATTAATATTTTAAAACTGAAAATAAGTACTGTACACACTAGAAAGACATAATTAAGGGAAATGAAGTCCAACCACATTTTCGTAAAATCATCCAATGGATAATGTACTGTTAAAGCTGCTCTAACATTTATCTCAGTGTGTTTACACTGTGAACAACACTACCAAAGTCAGCTGTGGGGCTCTTGTTGTATTTGGCTGAGCTGTAAGAGCTCTTTAGCTGTGGAAGCCTAATTGTGACAACAAGCTGGCATCTCAAACTTAATCAGGGACCATTCCTCGTGCGATATTTAATCAACATACTGTTACAGTGAAATTCAAGAGCAGAAAATACAGGTGCCTGAGAAGAGGTTCAACAATTCCTCTTTGCTCAACAAGCTGAACCTGTTATACACCTGCTTTTGTAAGGCCTGATCTGGCCCATCATAGATGAGGTTAAACACACTTTATTTCCACCCACCTCATACACATTACAACCAAAGCACTGTCCGCAGCAGCTGTGAATGGTCCTTCATTGGCGGCTTCATGCTTTGCTGGGGTTGACAATGAGATCTCTACATACCTCCTTTATACAGGTTTTGGACAAAATGACAAGAAGCCTTTCAATGCTTCAAATTTAAAATGCACTGTAACTTTCATCCAGCTTGTGTTCATCTACTAACACTCAGGGACAATTGTCCCAAGTTCATTTTTGAGTACAGCTTATTTCAAATACTTAATTTTCCCTTTTCATCAACAGCTCTGCCCAGCTACTAAATCCCTGCTCAGAACCACATGATGATCCTCCTTCCTCACTCCTGTTACAACATAGTTAATCAATATACTGTGTGTGATTTCAAATCTCAAATTTGGTGGAAGTCAAATTCTAAAAGTCCTTTTTTATTCTTTCTACTGAATATTTAAACTCATCCTACAAACAAGTTTCAAAATAGGGAATGTTTACCATAAAATACAGTACAACTGACTGACAGTTTCAACAAGGCTCCCTCAAACTTATTACAGCAACTGACAGACCTTGTGCTTGAAAACCTGGCAGGGAGCAACTATATGACTTTTGTTTGTGTCTTTTAAAGCTAACGCCCCAAAAACAAAATTGCATCATGTTGCATCATATCAACACGTAACTGGAGATCTATTTATCTCACATGCAAGCAAAGGAAACTCAGTTGTCAGTCATTTTCAGAGTTCCATGGTCATTTCTTGCTTTCTTAAATCAGTCAGGTCAAGCCTCTCAGTTCTCTTTAAATTTCTATGAATGAATAACACACAAACAGTGTCACTGCAAAACTCTATTTTCTCTGATGGTAACTAACGATGGTAGCAATGGCAATGCCTAGACTACTTCTAAATATAATGATAGAAAATAGTAAAGTGGTCTTTCTTCAACCCTTCAACCCATCATTATTACAGTTATCACACAAATCATAATTTACATTGAAAAAACAAATCTAACAAGGCTTGCAACATCATTTTTATTTGAACAGCCAAATAGCATTTAAATTTGGCCACAGTATATTTACCCCAGGACCTTATTAATCTAAAACCAATTTAGTACAGGTATAAACAAACAGAGCTTGTGTGTAACTACAATAAGCTTGAAATTGAAGGTCAAACATGCACATTTAGACACAGACACACACCCATACACACATACACATTCCTACTGGTTGGTATAGGGTTTAAAAGACTTCTCACTAACTCCATTGTCAGCAGTGCATTCAGTCAAGAAGAAGCAGGCAGAGGATTCTGGGTAATGAGGTGTGTACCAGTGTCAGCCAATCACTCCCCTGTGACTTGGATGGATTTTTCTAGAGACAAGTTCTAAACCCAACAGAGATACAGACATGGAGAGAGATAGTAAATGGATAGTGTGCAGGCTTCACATGTTTTGGACATTGAATTGAATAGCTTCTTCGACACCTGGACTACTGAATTAGAGAATAAGTTCAAAGACAGACATACAGACATCAGATATACTTTCTTACATGGCTGGTTATTTTCAGCTTTAAAGCAACCTTACACTTACCTTTCTGGGAATTTTAAGTAAATGTGCTATTAATAAACTGATGGCTAAAATGTAAGAGAAATCCACCAGGGATAGAAATTCATCATTATTCCATTCTCATGTGGCTCTAAGAAAAATCTGACCAATCATATCATTCGGTCTGAATGCAATGGTTAACTGAGTGTCCTGAATGTTCTTACGTAACTCTGATGGCGCGCTCATCTTCATCCCTGACCAGGAGATAAACTGTTTTGTAAAACAGGCCGACCAATGCGTGCTGCCGCTTCCACCTCCAGCCGCTCACACAGAGAAATCCATCAGCAAAAGGTCTATTTTTGCAAAAGCCACCACCAAGAGAGAACTTGATGTGGCAAGAGCCAAAACTCGAGTCAACATTGCTCTGCTTTCGAGCGATAGTGGAGACTGATGCAGCTTCATCCTGAGCTAAAATGGGACGAGATGCTTGCGGAGTTTCTGTTGGACAGTGTTGTCATATGTCTGATATATACAGTATACTGCGCAGCCCCAAGTGATATGTCAACACAAGAAGTCATATGTGTGCGGCTGTACCTATGTACTGTGAAGTTTGAGCATGGAGCAGTAAACCTCAGTCCACGCTACTCGCTGGTGTGATTATTGTCCACTCAGATAATACTTCATGGTGGCAGCAGTAATGAAAAGTTCATGAACACCGAATATAAACCACATGCCCGACGTGACCTATATGCAATAATAAGCATCCAGTTGCTAACAGTTACTGTAGACTCTGTAATAGAGTTCTCAACGGGCCTGAAAATAAAAACACAACACAAAGCCTGAGGCCCGCCCCGCCCCAAGTCATTTGTATAAATTTTCAAACCTGGCCTGAACCAGTGCAGCCAGTCGGGTTGGTCGGCCCATTGAGAGCTCTGCTCTGTATTGTTATCTTCCTTGTGTGTTTCCATTTACCAGTGACATTACTATTTTGCACTTTATTATAAAACTCATCACTGACCCCATTTAAGTTTTAAAACTCTGGGGTTGCTTTTGACCATGTTGGTTGTACAGTAACCTTTGAATCAGACTCACCAGACCGTTACCTTCCCAAAACATGCAGGGGGGGCATGTTGGAGGTAAGGCAGGTGGAAGATGTCGGTGGGATTTGGAGGAAGGTAGAATTGTTGTTGTTCAAATTTTTTATAAGTGCTTTGTAAGCTGCCAGAAAGGTAAGAGTTGCTTTAATGGCAACAGTAACCATTAAAACCAACAAGAAACACACACACTCAGACACACAGACACAGGGGCGACAGTGGTATATTATCTGTGGCAGCCTGATAACTGTTTTCTTTCCTCACATTAAAACTTCCATTCCCTCCTGTTATTGTTCTTTCTTTCTTAGCTGCAGTATCACAACATTGCAACACCGAACATATTAGATAACCAGCGAGTGAATGAGTTTAGGTAACTATCTGGATTTATTACAAAGCAGACATATATAAATAGATGTGCATGTGTGAAACACTGTGTATTTTTTCAATTTTCCCATGGAGTATTTATGCACACGCTAAAACTTTAATGGGTTAGTAATACTACCACATTTGTAAATAAATTATCACACAAACATGAAATGGGTCACCTCTATTTTCCCACAGAACTGCCTTTATTTGTTTCATATGAGTTAATATGCATATCTTAGCCACATGATGCTAGTGACTTGTGCATTGTAGCTAATGTTATTACCAGTACTGGAAACATGCTCTCAGCAGAAATGTTCAGTATTTGCTGGTCAAATGCATCTACAGAGCAGTGAGCTGTTGCTTACACAGTTACAGTTATTTTGAATTATGTTTTTGATGGTAAAGTTTGAAGCATTGATCGTTGGCACCATGTTATAGCAGCATTCCGCTGACACAAGTCCAGCTCCCAATAACCAAGCATTAACTGGCTTTAAACTTCTGTTGAAGGTAGGGTGATCAAATGTCCTCTTTTGCCCAGACATGTCCACTTTTCACGGTCTGTCCAGGGCATCTGTGGGGGGGGCAGCCATGGCAATTTTCAACACAATGCAGCACCAAAAGCCTGCGTCTTACTTTTCTTTGGACAGCAAGGAGGTGCTATCCAAGGTGCTTTGTCTGGCCCTTACATGTGGGTGACAACACATGTAACTTCATCTCAGTAAACAGGTGGAGAGGACTGGATTAGATTAAGTTTATTTGTCTTTTCCAGGACACATTTTCTGAAGGTCGAAATGTGTCCTCATCTTGTGCATTGTTAACATCCCTTTAAATATTTCTGGTAAACCTTCTTTCTTTTTATTTATGTCTTCAGTTTGGTGCTGTGCAGATAGGGTCCAAGTTTATCAGAGCTCCCTGCTTCAGGGAAAGGGGTTAATGAGAGTGATGAGACTGAGCAAGACTTTAAATGCACAGATCATACTTACAAACCACTTATTAGTGAAACTTGTGATATAGCAAATACATGAAATGTAATCAGCTTCTGTAAGCAAACTGGCAGCCGCAGGCTATCCTCTGTGGAAAACTCCCACAAGGTGTTGGAGCTTTCTGCATCAGCAAGGGCATGAATGCTAATTTATGACAGACCATATGGAGACAGCAAGAGCACTGTTGGTAGGTGACCAGAGCTCAGAGGGCAGTAAGAGGTTAGTGTTACTGGACCGTGCTGTCATCACGAACACTCATCTAGTTATTGTTTCTGATGCTTATTAAGCTGCTCAGCAGATGGACAATAATCTGGGCCATGATTACCATCAGAAGCAGTGGCTTGTAACTCATACTTAGCCACCAAAGCTCATCTGGGGGACATTAGGGGACAAAGGACAGCTCTGACTTCAGATGTGGCACCTTTTGTTCAACGTGCCTGATTTAGTATTTTTGTCCTGTGCAAGGTAGTATTTCAGTTTAACGTCTACAAGGTCCCCCTGTTTATTCAAGGCACGTTAGCCAAGCTCAGCTCCTGACAGTGTTTACTTATGGAAGTGACATTTGCAACTTTATTTAATTCAGTCAGTTACTGGCTATTGGGATGACCTTTTGTTGGCTTCCTTGGCAGGAGCCTATAAACCTCAGAGACTTGCCAGTTTTATAGGCATTCAATAATCGCACAAGGCACTATTGATGAAGTTGTTTTGTGCACTATGTGTGAAATAAATTGGGAAAGGAGCATATTGGTGCAGTGTTTATGTATTCCTGATGAGGATAATTATGAAATTAAAACTGATGAAAATGCCGGCCTGCCTTTAAACACGTACATTTTTATGTAAAGTTAGCATTACTGCTACTGATGCATTTGGTGACTGGGTCTGAGACAGTGATGGATGCATTGTGGTCTTGTCTGGTAGCTGTCTGTTTGAGACACAGGGAAACTGCATGAAAACCGTTGAAACCCATCTTCCAACATGTTTATTGCTCTGAATGTTTCTGAATGGTTTGATTTGTGATTGATGGATGGAGAATACTCACAGAAAATACAGAGAAAACTGCCCCTAAATTATCTGCCTCATACATGTTTTCCTCATTCATACTCTAACAAATGAAAGTACAACCAAGTCTTATGAGAAATTAACAATATGTCAAAGCAAATGAACAAATGGCATCTGTAAATTCCCTTCTAGACCATACAAATCGAGCCATATTTCTACTCATCCGCTCATAATCGTCTCATTAATTACATATGATGTATTGGCAAACACTGAATTCTTCTTATTCATTGCCTTCATCCATCACTTCTTAGATGAAATTGTGTGCAATCAGATAAAATCAGTTTACTCACACAGCCATGCATGAACATGGGCTACTGTATGTATACACACACACATGCTGTATGTATGTACATGCACACAAATATATATATGTGAATGTAACTCTCATTGGTTCTTATTTTGTGCATTCTGTGCTGAGTGTGCCAAAGAGTAAAATCCATCAAATAGATAAGACACATTATCTTTTATGTAAGCCACAAGTTTTTAACAGTATGAAGATTCACCTATCCTTGCAGGCTATTCCTGCATCCTAGGCACTATGTTAAACAGTTGACAATTCAGTGCATTATGTATTATAGCATGTCATCCTGGGTATAGGCAGTTCCCACCAGTAGAAAGAGCACAGACTGTGTTTTATACAACCTTTACAGTGATATACAGGCTCAGATGTAACATATTGAACATGAAGACAAATGGGTTCAATCATGCAGCAAGAGGGAGAAAATACATCCTGAGGTCTATTATTTACACTCAGCCTATATTCACGCACACATATGCAGACAGTAGGATCACCAGGCTTTGCACTAAACCTTCAACAGTTCACACTTGCTCTATAGGCACTCTGCATAGCACAGATGGTTTTGTTGTGGTTCACTTGGCACTCAGCACCATCTCAGACTCATGCAGAGCTATAGGATTTCATAGTGTTTCATTAAAAATCACGCATTGGCAAAAAAAACAACAACAACAACATATAGACTTCACACAGAAGGCAGGTTTCAACAGTCAGAAGGCTTATGAAAATGCTTGGGGAAGCAAATGGGTCTAAAAAAGTAAATTTCAATAGACATCACATGCCACAATGGCCCTTTCCTCTGATCTTAGCGCCCTGCCCCAAGGGTGCAATAACAGTTTATTACACCTATCCTCACTTTATGACCCCCCCTCTACCCTCCATCCCGCTCCCCTCAAGCCCACGCTAACTGTTATTGAAAACACCCAGGTCTGCCATATATCATTCCTAAGCAGCACGTTATGGTATGCAACCTAGCTAATCACCACTAGCTTGTACGAATATTGTCCAGGTCACATTGGAATAGTTCCACTTATCTCTTATCTGCTTCGATGTGGTTGTGTTTTAACACAATCCCATTTATCTTTACAGCCTGTGTTACCTTGAGGCTGAATCCTCTTTTCCTCATATGTATCAGTGGTGTAATGATGGGAAGTAAATAGGAAATGGAATTGAAAGATTTTGCCACTGAATGCCTGTGTGAAGAAAAGAGGGTAAATGAGTTTGGCCTAGTTTATTACTAGCTGAGAGGGTAGAGCAAAATCACTCAGGTTGATTCTGAGGGAGGTATGAAGTGTATGAAGGAAGGCACAGGATAGTCTTGTGTGTAAGGGATCTTGTATTAAAATGCAGTGCGTCAGTGAAGATCTTTCAGGGTGGAGGTGTTCAGAGAGAGAGAGAGAGGTCACAGCTCATGGGTGACAATGTGACAAGACTCAGGGAGGGAACCGTCACCTCTCCGTCACACCGATGGCTCCTCTGTCATCGAGCATGTAGATGGGGCAGGTGGGAGAAACCACATTGCTACAGCAATACAAATGAAAAAAATATATATATAATTCTTCAGAGGAGCAAATGTGTCCTTATATTTAAGTTGGCCTCAAGGTTTGTAAACTATACACCTAGAGGGCATGTATTGCTGTGAATGTGGCTCATGTTCTACATCCAGTCAGGGACATTTGAAGTCAACGAAGGTTTCCATAATATTAGCAAGGGCTGGATGTGTTCTGTACATACACTGTTTCATGGTTTGCTAAGCTCAAGTCAAGGAGGTGCAGTTTTATGATTCCATCTTCAAAGGGGTAAAGAGGAGCTTTGTATTGAAATCAGCCAGTCAGAAAATTATTAAACACAATCGAAAGCATCACCGTTATGGGTGAAAAAGGTAGAGCAAGTAACCATGAAACTGATATGACAAAACAAGAAAAGAGAAATAGAAAGAAAACAATGAAATCAATAAAGCAAGATTGGAAAACAAGAAATTGGCCCCAACGGCTTAAAAACATGAGAAAAAAAAGCAAAATCTGAAAAAGAATAAGAGGCCATTACAGACATGACAGAGAGGTCAAAAGCAGGCAAAATACTTAAACTGTTGAGAATGGAGCCTAAGGAAAGTTAAACACTAAGCAAATGCACTGAAGCGAAAGCTGTACTTGAGGTGGAAGGAAGGGGGGCAGAACTGTCAGCAGTACATTTTATTTAACATTTAACAACAGGTGAATTT
>OMNW01034672.1:34928-46052 GCA_900303245.1 Selene dorsalis | reverse complement strand
CGCAGTCTATGGTCTGTAAGAGACTGCACTGGAACGCAGTCAGCCACGGGACGGACCAGGCCAGGGACTCAGGGGCCCAGTTCCCTCCCACCTCTTGGGCCCAGAACCCTGACTGACTTAATCTTAGTTTGGTGAGATATACAATAATTCCAGTTCACAATACTTGTTATGGTTATGAAACAGAGTGTCTACCACAGGGAGTAAGAAGCTGAGACCTGCTAGCCTAGCATGCTAGCATAGGAACAGTAGGCTGGACACTGATAATTGTCATGAATGTCGCAAATGGTCTCTGGCCGTCCAAAGTTGCTACAGCTGACTGGATATACTGGTGAAGTTGACTCTCACTCTGGTGGTCCTGAGGACATCACACACATTGAGATGATGTGCTGTACACATGATCCCTGCCCTGTAGCTGCTGAAAGTGGAGCTGTGCTTTCTTTTAACAAGCATCTTACATATGAGCCTTATCTGACAGAGAGGCCAGGTGAGGAGAGCAAATTATAAAGACAGTAGATAGATGGCTTAGATTCAACAGCATGTTTAATGAGTGTGTTGGTCATGTAAAGTGTAAGGAAAACAGAACAACACCTGCTTAAAGCCGGTCACTTGTGATAAGATCACCACAGACATTGTACCAGGATTGAAAAGGCCTTTATGTGGTTAGTACTGTACTTAGTACTGTACTGACAGTATGGGGGCAGCAGAGAGCAAAAAGTGTGCGTATCCAGGAAATACACACACAATAAGTTTTTCCACACATTTTCCCATATTGGCATCTTTCTAACGACCATCCTTTGTGCGCGGGATCGCAACAGTTCTGCGAAATGCGGAACACTTGGAAGTGTTCCTTCCGGTTTTTCTGTCGGAGGCATTTCGAGGTGGACCAACCGTACTTCCTGTTGTCAGTCAATGAGACTGTTGGAAACGAGTCAGCTTCCTCTTAACTCCTCATTGAAAAGTGAGTACCGACACATAAGCCACCGTTTTACTGCAGCTTTTATGATTTGATTCGATTTGATGTTTATTAAATCAAAAACAGCTTTGTGTTTAAACCGCCAGAAGAAAAAACTGTCATCGAGACTTGTGAGCGGACGCTAGCTGTAGCTTCGTGTCCATGCCGGGATATACGCGATTGTAGATTAGCTACCAAGTGTGCAGATTTCCTTAATGACATTACACGGTATTATCACTTTGTATGTCGATGTGTATATAACCCTGTTAAACGTTTGACTCGACCCTGACTGATTTGTTGTTTTCTTAAATTTGTAAACCACAGTGTTGGCATGTCTCTACCTGTGTGGCTACAGTGCTAACATGTAACATTAGCCTGCCTAGGTAATATTTAAAGGCCACGGACAAAATTGAGAGTTAGATGAAAAAAATACATACACATTTATCATTATATTAAGATCGATTATTTAAATACTGCAGGCAAAAACAACCAATTGGTTAAATCAAATCTCACATCTCAAAATGTGATCACCACTTCTCAGTTTCATGTTATTGTAAATTTAATTTAAAGTCATTTGAGTTGAGTCCCAGAGAATATGAGATTTGAATGCTTACCAATTTCTCCCTCTCTTTCCCTCTGTTTAGGGAGCTGAATTTTGTGACCAGGCATCATGACACTATTCCACTTTGGAAACTGCTTTGCTCTGGCCTATTTCCCTTACTTTATAACATACAAGTGCAGTGGCCTGTAAGTATCTGCTTGGATGAGGGGATCTGCAACATGGTGTCAGATGACTGACCGACTGTATACTCTTGACATCCGTTGGTCCGGCTGCTGTCACAGACACAGAGACAAACAGTAGCTGGAAGAATGAGTTTGAAGTAAAATATTGTTTTGTTACACTATGGAAAATGACTCTTTTGGCCAACTTTAGTTCATCATAAACACAGTCGTATGTCGTAGCAACATATGTTGTTAAAAAAAAAACCTGTTAACAATCTTCTTAGTACTGTCAGATGTTTGGGGGGGGGGGCGTTCTACATAATCCTCTTAGGACTCTGTAGTAAGGTCTTGAATTTGGTGGCATAATCTGTGCTTTTAGTTTGATTATAATTGCACTTTTGTATTCAAAAATTGCATGGTGAGATGCCAGTTTTGGCCTGGCCTGTCTTATCTCATAAATTGCGCAGTTAATACCTCCTTATTTTACATCCTACCATTTAATTCTGTGTGTCCTTCCTCCTAGCTCAGAGTACAATGCCTTCTGGAGATGTGTTCAGGCTGGTGCAACCTACTTGTTTGTCCAGCTCTGTAAGGTTAGTACCTGGAATAAAAATGAAGAAAACTGACCAGGGTGTTTTGGTGTGTGTGTGTGTGTGTTTAAGGATGTTTTCTTTTCTGCTACAGATGCTGTTCTTAGCAACATTTTTTCCCACATGGGAAGGAGGAGCTGGAGTTTATGACTTTGTTGGGGTGAGTGTTGAGCTGTAACGTAGTAACATCAGGAATGAGCATTAACATTTATGTCAATAAAATAATGCGATGGATAAAATCTGTGTGGGTTTGTTCAGGAATTCATGAAGGCAACAGTGGACCTGGCAGACCTGTTGGGCCTCCATCTCGTTATGTCGCGTAATGCTGGTAAAGGAGAGTACAAAATCATGGTGGCTGCCATGGGCTGGGCAACAGCAGAACTTGTCATGTCCAGGTAAGTAATTACACTGATCTTTAAGAAGAATCTTTAGCTTCATTTAATAAAATTACTACCATTGTGTTTTGAGGGTTGTAACAGGCTGTAGTTGCCTCATGCAACATTTTGAGTTGTATGCCAATCTATAATCTATACAGGCTTTTCTTGGCCTGGTTCTGCCTTGCTTGTGCGCTCTTCTAGGGCTGAAACGATTACTTGATTAATTTGAATAATTTGATTACAAAAAATGATCCAGGCAATTTTCCTGGATCGAAGCTTTGTTTAATTAATTGCACTTGCAATATACAGCATACACGACTTGTGTTGCACATGGACTTTTATCACTGACACACAGCATTGTTAAGACTTCAGAGGAGCGATCTAAAAAGAGACAGAAAATAAGGAAAGAGAGACCAGATCAAAGGTGTGGGACCACTCCACGTTGCGTTCACTGTCAAACTGAAGCTTCATAACCAAACAGCTCGTCCCCAGTGATGCAGCAGTGAAACCGAAAGCATCCAGTCAAGTCCACTGAGCGGATCTGACACAATGTAAGGCAACGTAACATTATGTAAAACATGTGCATTTAATGTGTTCGCTAATCGAGATGAACACTTACATACTTACATATGTGAAAACATACAGTGATTAGTTATTTGTAACGACGGGTTAAGAACGTGAGTCGATATTGACGGCTGGTTATGACGTCACTGACATTAGCTCAACCAAACAAAATAAAACGCTGCTGCGTTCATTTAAGTCATATTTTGTTGGAGTGATTTGGCCTCACAAGAACATACACTCCTCTTTTCATACAGGCAACCCTCTCTCTCACTCACTCTGTCTCTAAGACACACACACACATGTCCTTTTAATATAGGAATTCAATAAGGCAAAACACTCTATTAGATTACCCGATTAATCGATGAAATAATTGATAGAATAATTGATTACAAAAATAATCAATAGCTGCAGCCCTACTCTCTTCTATAAAGAACAAAGAGCCATTATGCCTTACGTTCCTGCAACATTTTCCACTTGACTGTTCCTTGTGTTCAGACTGAATTGGGGAAACGAGTGTTCATTTTTGCCGCCCCTTCTGCATGGAATACTCTCCAAACTGAACTGGAAATATCGGAAATATTTCTTGAAGTATTTTGTTCTTTCTTAAAAACGAGACAACGAGAGTTCATTAAACAGTGCTTGTGTTCTTAACTGTTACTGTGACCTCAACTAGCGCACTTTGTAATGCCGGATTGTTTAGCAATCTATAAACTTGCTTATTGCTTATTTTAATTTATGGTTTGTAAGTTTGTCTTTTGAACTGTATTAATTTATGAAGACGTGTTGCTGTTCTTGGCCAGGTCGCTCTCGTAAATGAGACACCGATCTCAATGGGTCTCTATCTGGTTAAATAAAGGTTTAATTAAAAAATGTCAACTAAAAACCTGTTGTGGGTGTTCAGGTGTCTTCCTCTGTGGGTGGGCGCCAGAGGGATTGAGTTTGACTGGAAATACATCCAGATGAGCTTCGACTCCAACATCAGTTTGGTAAGTAGCTCTTCTCTCTCTGCACCTTTAGTTTTTTTTATGCCACTCACTTCTGTTCTCTGCATTTGTTTTTCACATCCACTCACCTTGTCGACAGAAAAGATCTACTGATAAAGTGACTGTCTGCATGTTTAGCTACACATGGATTTCAAAACATTACATTCTCAGTGTGCGTCCTCTGTGTATATCCATTGTTGTGTTACATTGTGTATAGCAGCAGAGTATATAAAATGATCAGTGATTTATGATTATTATGTTTGCATACTAAGAAAAACCCACAATGGTCACTGAAATAACTTGAAACTGACAAAAGTAATAATTATAAAAATTAATTCAATATTTTTTGTTTATTTATTATTACTTTTGTCACTTTCAAGTAATTTCACTGGCCATTGTGTTTTTTTTCTTTCTTTAAGAAAAGGGTACTAAGAATTTTGTCCATGTGTGTAGGTCCATTATATTGCCATGGCAGCAGTGGTGTGGATGTTTACACGATACGACCTTCCTAAGAGCTTCAGGCTGCCTGTTACCGTGCTCCTTGCCCTTTGTGTCTACAAGGCCTTCCTAATGGAGTGAGTCTCACACGCTCTTACACCCACACTTGAATGCTAAAGGCCAACAAATGCACACCTGCAGACACACCATGTACAGTGCTGAAATGCAGAATCAAGGAAACTTCAGGAATGTGACATTGCTATTGTAAAACAGTATACAGCTGGAGCTCAAAGTGAGTCAGTACCCAGACTGCTGGAAATCATTTTTGTCACATTTGGTTGGACAGATTTCTTACCTTTTCAGTAGATTCAGACTAACCTTTCACTCCCACGAAAGCTAATCACATCGTGGAATTCAGTGGGAGTGGTAGTGTCAGTCTTTGTATATATGTCTCCACAAGAACCCAAACAAGTGTATTCTCAATGCCAATATATTTGGGAAAATGCAGGTCAGCCAGAGTTGACCACCTTCTGGATGGCTGCAGTTTCCATTGTAAACCACAGGATGGCACTAGTTAGCATCGAAAAAAGGCCAACAGTAATAATTGAGCGGATTTAAAAACAGTACATCCAAAACAAATAAGACATGGAAGAATAGTGCATTAGAAGAACTGGATATGTTGCAGTTTGCTTAACCGGAGGTCTGTAAACAGACAAGTATAAATATGGAAATTTAAAAGTCTCTCATAATTAAAATGTTATGCTAGAGGTCTTCAACAGGGGGTCCACGGAGGTAGTGCAGGGGGGTCGCAAAAATTTGGTTAATTAGATTGCAAAATGGATTTGAAGGATTTTGGATGCATCAAAGCAGATTCCAGTGGAAAAAAAATTCTCTGTGAAGTCTACACCAGAAAGCTACACCAGAAAAGAATTTGACATGATCAAGTTCATTTTTTGGACCATGAACTTCAAATCAAATTCAAAATTGTGAAGTGGGAACTCGTACAACACTGAGCAAATGTCAGAAGTGTCAGGTCTTATCTGCTGCTGTGATATTCAGTTTCAGGAATGACAGTTCATAGTTTTGTTCTTACACGTTGCAGCTAACAATATGTCTTTTTGTCTGTGTTTTCAGGTTGTTTGTTCACGTCTTCCTCCTGGGCAGTTGGACAGTGTTGCTGGTCAAAGCCGTGCTCACTGGTGCCATCTCTCTCTGCTCGCTGTTTCTGTTCGTCACCCTGGTCCACAGCAACTAAATGGACTACAGCACCCTGGGATAAGCCTTCAGCAGTCTGTTTGTTTGGTTGACAGTGGACCACATTATTCCTAAATCAGAAGCTGACCCTTGACACAACATCAGGCGAAGTATTACCATACCACACCAAAGACTGCTGGGAAATACTTAAAGGTACCAGGTAGCTGAATTTTCCAGAATTAAAAACAGACATGAGGTGCCAACTGATGCGCTTACAGGTTCTTCCAGTTTGTTTTAATCAGCCTGCTTAGTCATGGTAAACATGGATTCAGTCAACTAGTAAAAAGTGCAGGATTAAAGGGTTACTTCAGGGCGCTTCTGCAGCATGAAAGGCTTACGTAAGCTCTGTTGGTTTTGTGAAAAGTTGACTTTTATATCGGAATGACCACAAATGGAATCTGACTTTATGAATTACATTTCTTTTCTGTGTGTTGTCTAATGAGCCAGCATAAATACTGAGATTAGATAGTGAAATACACTGAGTGGATTTATAACAGGTGATTGACAGTAGTAGGTATTTAATAGTTCAATGTGGCCATGAATTTATCAGTTTATTTATATACAAATAAATTTACATGTAGTTATAGCAAAACTGTAACGAGAATTTTCTAATGATTGAAGCAACTGTCAAGAAGATTGAAGGTTTAACTCAAAGCGCCTCCATCGTAAATAAACTGAGGTTCTCTCAGCGTGATGACATTATATATTGAATTGTAAACATCTGTGATTTTGACATAAATATCTTTTGTCTTAACCTCACTATCAATGTCTTGATTTGTCTGCAGTGTGAAATGTTAGTTGGGAATATTCTGTTATATTTTAGAAAAAGAAGGACTGAAACTTGCATCTGATCCAAATGTGCAGAAACTCTTCTTTTTTTCTGTAGAAAAGAAAAAAAGGAGTTACTTTATATTGCTTAATTAGATTTCACAAAATTAATCCAGAGACATATAAAATTGTGTGTGTGTGTGTGTGTACTGTATATATATATATATACACACACACACACTTATATGCTTACATGCATATAGCTGTAAAATGTTTAACACAATGTGTGACTTACTTCAGCACAGATTTGTTTCTGCCATTTAAAGATGAATGGCAAAAGGTTCTAGCTCTTCCCACACTTCTACTTTTACACTGCACAGCCAGAGACGCCTGAGCAGGTAATCTGAGAGCAAGGCAGAAAAACCTGAACGAACTGCATCTTATGAGAGAAGGGGAATGAAATCAGCTCCAAGCAATGCTGAAAGAAAAGGGGATAAAGAATATAATAGGATTGGTGAACACCTTTTATATTTAACAATGGAGGAAATCCATTGAAACGAGTGTGAGTGTTGGCAGGAGATGAAGGAACATGGTAAGAAATGAAAGAAGTGTCTTTACTTTTAACCCTTCAGGCTCAAATGTGTACATTTTGCGTTTTTTTTTGTTTTGTTTTTGTAAAGAGGAACTATGCAGGATTTTCCCGTGGCCATGCTACATTTTGACCTTAATTAAACAGCTTCAGAGTAATTGTGGTGGTTAAATAAATGACTTGTAACATGTTACGAGGGAGAATGGAGGCTCTGTCTTTCACCTGGCGTCTCTGGGCTGCAGCACTTGGCCTCTACCAGGTGCCCCAGCTCTCGTCTCTGCGCAGCGTGACACAAATGTGCTCCATAACCCATGATCTTTTGATTATGACGGTTAAGACTACACAAATATAGGTGATATATAGGTGAAAATATAGGTCTGAAGTTGCTGAATAGATTTGATGTGGTGAAAGTGAAAAAAAATCTTTATATATGACATTTTTATTGCACTTTTATGAGAGGGCCCCATTTAGGTACTTAAGATAGTGTAAGTTTTTTAAAAGGTGCCACAAGGGTTTAACTTACGCCTGCAGTCAAAAGTTATTTCAGTTAATTTCCTTACAATGAGTGAAGATGTTGACAAAGAAGAACAAGGATTGCCAAGTGCTTTGTGGTTTTCCACAAAGAGAAAGTACAGACATGCACAAAGGCAACAAAATGAAAAGCAACAGTCATGTTTTGGCATCTCCAGTTTGCTCCTCGTTCCTCGTTCCTCGTTCATTATATTAACTACATTAGGGGGAAAAATAATTTTTATTCAAATCTCGAGACCTGTAATAACTGAAACTAGTTAAGCCCAGAGGTTTTTTTTTAGCACCGAAGCACCACTTTAGAAAGATAACGCCTCAGCTGTGTTAACTATCACGTAAGACAGTGAGGACATTTCTGATTTTTTTCTTATATCTAACTGGGACAAAAGGTAATCAACAGATCCAAACATAAAGTGCTGTTCTTGTCACATCGCTCAAGCTTGTGGACTCCAGAGAGGATCGATGAATCATTAGTTTAATGGTAGTTTGAATGCAGCATAATAGTAGTACCTACCCTGGCACAGAGTCATCTTTTTCTCTGACAAACTCAACTATAGAGAGCACAAAGGGAAAGTTCATAAAAACATTCAAATCATTTAAGCACATTTTGGTGTCTCTTACATATGCTGATTTATCTACCAGCTTTTCACACCACAGATTTACTTTGCCACCAGCTCTGAGTTGGTTGCCTGCCTGGATTTTCTGTCTCTTTCTTTCTTTATCCTTCCCTCAGCTGGGGCCTCTGGAGTCCAACAGAGGGCTCATTATTGAAATGGTACAATGGGCTTTGCTGTAACCTAACATACACACACGCACACATACACATAACTTTCTGAGTCCATACAATGTTGTCGTTTGTGTGTGGTAGCTGCAATAAATCATAATGCTTGACCCACTGACATTAGCTTCACTTGTGGATTCCAGAGAGGATTATCATTACTGAGGGTCCCAAAAGTGTTCAACATCTTGTCCCATCCTACCTTATTACATAATAGTGTTTCGAGAGATTACTGTCTTTTTACTTTGTATCATTTAACACCAAAGCAGAAACAAGTCAACTATTTAAAATGTATAAACTCTTCATTGAGACCTGACAGTGGCTCCATCCTCTGAATCAGAAATTAGTGAAATGCTTATGATTTGCAGTTCAGAGGTGCCATTCAAAAAATAAGGTGGAGCTCAGGGGAAAAGGAATGTATGTAAGAGGAGAAGGAGAGCGAAGGAGAGAAGTAAGAGCGGTGTGTAGTCTACCACTCCCTCTGCAGAGCTTTATGCAGGAACATTCATCATGTCAGAGCACATAGAATACCATGGCCTGCTCTTACCCAGTGAGGTTCACAGCATGGAGAGCTTGGAGTACGCTAAAAATTTCTCTGTAGAAGACACCGATGTGTTTGCTGTGACATATCCCAAATCAGGTACCGTGTATTCACTTTCATATCTGCTGTCTCTCTTTTCAGCTACCCCGCTTGTCTGTATTTTTCACACGTACAGGCAGATAACTTTGAACAGATCACCACTTTGATATTAGACTTTTTTCTTTGTTTGTTCCAATTTGCCAATAGAATAATAAAAGTCTCCATACAGCAGTGTTCATTTTTATTATGGTTTATTTAAAGATTAGCAGATAAATTATGTAATATACCTCCACTCTCAAAAACAAATGGTTCAATTTAAAGGGGACACATCATGGAAATATCACTTTTTGAGGGCTCTTACCTTGAAACCTTTAAGGTTTTACGAGGTGTTCCCTCGGTTGTCAGACAAGGATGTCATTAGTTTTCAAATTCACATAATACCCCACTACCTGTGAGTACCCGTACTGGTAGAAGGGGTGGGGAGGGGCTAGCAGTGGTTCAGTTGCATTTAAAGAAACAAGGCACTAAAACCAGCTGTTCTAAACAGGGCTGTTTTGAGTGGAAGAAAGGAGACAGTGATGTTTGTAGTATTTTGACCAAAATATGTCACAGACATGTCTTTAAGACACACTCTTTTAATTTGTGGAAAATAATGTAGCCATAATATGTCTCCTTAAGGTAAAACCTCTTCACTTTTTACACGCTTTACTGTGTGGTAGATTTAATTTTAAATTGATTTCAAAATCAATCAAGACTCAAAGTGACAAAATAAAAATGTTTTTTATTATTTTGTTTTCTTTGTGTTTATCCTTTATTGTTTATATGTGCAATTGTTGTTGATTGTCAGAATTGTTGATGGCACTGAAACAAATCGCTGTAGCAGCATGAGAAAGGGACGATAACAGCAGGGGGAAAAAAAGTTTATTGTCAGGTACAAGATATTTTTCTTGGTCTTTGGTGCAGTAAACAATAGACAATAACAATAAAGAGGTAAAATACTGAACCAGTGAAAATGATAAATAAGGATGGATACATAAAAATGACAGAATTGATTGGTATTGACTAGGGGATGCACAAAAGATGAAGGTATAGACAACAGCTGTTATGTGCAGTGATAATACTCTGAGGTGTTACCATAATGTGGTTACTGATGATTGATGAGGCCAGTGCAGAAGAGAAAGAAGGTGCAGGTCAATTATTGTTAATATCATACACGCTTTTTATATTAAACATGTTGGGTCTGTTGTGTGTGTTACAAAAAGTGTAAGGAAAGATCCCCATCCATCCATTACCTACACCTGTTGTGTAGCAGTGTAACACACTCACATTGAAAGGCAATTACAGTAAGAGTCGCCAATCAACCTAGTGTGCTTGTGTTAGGACTGTGGGAGAGAGCCAGAGAACCTGGAGAGAGTTAATGCAGACACATGGAGATCAGGCAAACTCCACCAAGAAAGGCCCCAGGACTGGAAATCAAGGTGCTGTGAGGTGACACCGTGCCACCCATAATAGATATCAGTATGCTAAAACTAATACAGTTTCAAATACAATGTGAATGACATAAAAATATATACAGTATACACAGTGTGAACACTGGTAACTGAACCAAGAAGCAACAGAGAGAAGTACATGGATCGACCACCATCTTTCCATCCATTAAACAACCGGAGTCAAGACTGACGTGATGTTATCAAACTCACGTGCTGACGATTCGTTTTTTTTTTTTTTCATTTTTCACATAACCCAATTAATAACATTTAGGTAACATTATATGGGTCTACATTAATTGTATGGATGGAATACTATTTCGCAAGATGACCCTCGCCCCCCTCCCCCGTTCTGACACACACAACCTGTAGCCTACATGACTCTCAGCAGCAAGTTGTTGGGAGAATAGGGCGCCCCAGCCCCTACTCCACTAACTTGACATGGAAGAAATGAGCAATGGTCGAGAAAACTGGGGAATTTTTTTTTTTTTTTGAGGGCGGTCGTGCGCCCCC
>OMNW01034672.1:2675-19347 GCA_900303245.1 Selene dorsalis | reverse complement strand
CACTTTGTGTCTTAAAGAATCTGAGGTGGGACATTGAATCAGGGTCATCTAGTGGGGAAAGTTATAAGTACTTCTCTCTAAGTGTAGCAGAAAGGGTGGTCCTCACTCCATCTCCACACTTACCTGGAGCTCACTATGATGCCCATACAGGTTTGTGTGTGTGTGTGTGTGTGTGTGTGTGTGTGTGTGTGTGTGTGTGTGTGTGTGTGTGTGTGTGTGTGTGTGTGTGTGTGTTTTCAGTTTCAAAGGATGACTTCTGCTCCTTCTGTGGATGTGAGAACCAGCCCAATACTGCTGTTAATCCTATTTGGGTAAGAGTTATGTTTAATTGTTATAAAACATTAATAAATACTCTCAATTGTGGATAATTAGTGAAACTGCAATGATTACAAAACCCAATATTATATGCAATTCATTACAGCGTTAATAAAGCTATTACTTTGTTCACATATTTATTTCTATGTAGGTTCAGTGTGGAAAATGCAAACCATGGTTCCATACAAATTGTCTGGGGATGATGCAATACCCAGTGAAGATACTGCATGGTATTGTGTCTTATGTGACAGCTCGAACTAAAGGGATTGAAGGTGCGTCTGGTTAGCTCTTACCAGTCTGTGTATGCAAACACGTCAGGTCACAAAGAAGTTTACCTTGTGTGTGTGTTTTCCCCTGACAACAATAACAACAACTCTGCCCCCCTTGTACAGAGAGGCTGTGTGGAACCCAGTGCTATGTCATCTGAGGTCTGTGTGTGCAGTAGTGAACTAGTGAGTGTCTTAATTGCATCAGGGCCTTGAGTGGCTGTTTAACTTCCTGAAAACATTTGTGCTTATCATTGTTATTACTGATATTCTTGATGGGCTGGAAAACAACAAAAAAGATGTGTTTTAAATCTGTATCTGAAATAGTAGTCACATTCTGGTTCACATTGGAAGCAGTGTCAGCATATGAAAATATGTAAGCATATTGTTAAACAAACAAACAAGCAAAAAAAAGAAGAAATCACTCATTCTTAAGTGTTAGAGCTATTCCCGAAGCTTAACTATAGTTTCTGTTGTTTGTGTAAGTCTACATCTAATTTATTCTAATTGTTCCACAGTGCTGCATTTTTACTTCTGCTGATTGCTTTGCTTATTGCTTGATCTGACCAATCTCTTCTGAACTTTGATTTAAGTTTCTTGTCTGACACTAATCTGATTTGTCTTTCTTTTTCTTTTAAATTAAATACATTGTTTCCTGCACATCCACTTGCCTGTCTCTGGTGTTGTGTTTTGGGGTTTGTTCCTATAATCAGTCTATAATTTCAGTCTGTACTGCACAAAACAGCTGTTGTAGTATGATCATGAGGAGACTGCTGGTGTGTGTGGTGAGTTTGGAGGGTCTGTGCTGTATAACACTGAAGTAATTGATAACTGATTAATATTCCCAATAATAAAATTCAGCAAAATTCAGCAAAACCTCTTTTGTCCAAAACAGCTGTTGTAGTATGATCATGAGGAGACTGCTGATGCGTGGAGTGATTTCAGCGTCTCTATACTGTACAACAGTGGAGTTATTGATTTTTGTTTGCAGTGTCTTGCTCTTGTATTGCAATTTGCAGACGGTCCCTGCGCGACTGCCGGCTGCGTATGTAGATCAATTTTATCCGTCCAGCTCGGAGGATGGCTTAGTTTTGCACAAATCTGGGTTTTGGTCCTTGTAGCTCGTAGTCTATGGTACTACGATGGGACAGAGGCATCATTTGTGTTTTGACAATGTTTGGCTTCAGACTTATTGATCCCGGAAGTCCGAATCTCTGAATATCTTTACTATAACACTTACGCGCTGAGCTCTCCTGCAGCTGGTCAGAGGAGCCTCTGCTGTTCCTCTCTCTTTACCCTGGTGTCTGGCTGCACTTTGTGTAAAAAGAGTTGAAGATGTGAAGATCTAACCTCCATCTGAGCGGCGCTGCACAGCTGTAGCAGCATGTGTATGTTTTATAAGGAAAAAAAACTAAACATTGACCATCATCCTCTCAATTGCCAATAGAGGATGGGGTTTGATGTGTTTCCAGCACCTCTGTGAAACATTGTTGACAGTCTTTCTCCGGTCGACCAATAGGGTGCCGTCGCCGCTGTTTCACCAGGAAGCCAAAGTCTTCCCACAGGCAATTTACATGAAGCAAGCGGCTAACTCCACACTTCTCATCACTTTCCTTCTTCCTCTGCACCGAACCCTGATGGCACGGGACGAATACAAATACCGTTACACGCCTACCATAAATAAATTGTGAAGAATTAAAGCTGTATACAATATGCTGATTGACTCTTTGCCATGGCTTTAAGAAAAGGAATGGATTCACAAAAGTCCTCTGCTGCTTCTTGCCAACAGCAGTATTAAAGCGCATTTTCTCCCCTGCTCCTCCTTGTGTGTAACTCATGCACCCAGAGGAATCGGCCCCAACTAGTGGTGCACACAAATATCATCTGCAGGGCCTTTCTGCAACTGCAAAGGTGATCTAAATCTTTAGTAGTGGCACACAAAGTATGAAATGTGAAACACTGGAGAATGGCCACTACTGGCGTATGGCATTTTATGGTCAAAATAGTTAATGCATGATAAATATTGTTAAGCTACTCTTCTGCAAAGGATATCATACCAAATAACAATGGGGACCTATATAAGAAGAAGAAAATAGCAAGAATTTGCCCACCCTTTCAATTGTAAATGGTGGCCTGGCTCATTTTTCCAAATAAGCAATTAGCTGTTGTATTTTTTTGTTGTTTTCCATTTAAGCAGAAGGTTAAGAATAAAGGTACTTTACCATACCTGTCAATGTTGGGTACTTGCTTCAAATACCGAATTTCAAATGGCTAACGTGATATCGGGCCAGCGGCCAGCTTGAATGTACCAGCCACATGGAGAAAATTAAGGCTGACCACGCAACGCCAAACTGAACAAAAATGGCATGAGGTGATGTTAATGTCAGCGAGGACGGGCTGTTGTGTTGTGTGTCATGCTTGCACATTTATTCCAGTAAAATAGCCGACGCTGTATGTGTCGGCTAAAGTAGCTAACATTAGTGACTCGGTGCCTGTGAGTAAACGTGCACGCTAGCATGAAGATTTTACTTGAACTAGGCCTTGAATGAATTAGTTTCCAGTGTTGGTCGATGCCATGGGTGTTTATATGCTGTGCACCGCGGCTGCTATAACATGGTCGCTGCAGCTAAACTTTCATACGCTGATCAATATCAATGATTTTTGAAATAAAATAAGGTTTTCCCTTTATTCTTTTTAATAGGCATATTTTCGTAATGTACCTCTCTGGGGGTAAGTAATAAGTTGGTATACTTTCTACAGATTTGAATTGTGTCTGTGATTTTTAAAGCTGAAATAGGCCATTTCAGTTTGCCTATTGACCTATTGTGCCAGTAGGGTCTTATACTGCTGTGTTGTGGATCATAATGTTCATTTCAGTTTGCTGTCTTTGCAGATGCCATCATGTTAATTAAAACCAGAATCTACAATACACAGAAATATGTCAAAATATGTTTCTTTTGTTTTGGTCATAGCTTTCTTGAAGTTCTCACTTCCATCAGTCAGTGAGGGTGTGAAGGTTTTTGATGAAATGGGAACTGAGGTGGATGCAGTGGCTTTCTCCGACATAGCAGAGCAGCCCAACACTGGCATACTTACCAGTACTTACTTACTTACCAAAGGAGGTGATGCAGGGGGTGGTTGGTGCAGAGGGATGGAGCTCTGGAGAGATCTGTGGAAACACACAGAGAGTGCGAGACACCGAGGCCAAACTACAAAAAGGTTTGTGTTATTGCTACTGCAAACATTTTTTGAGCAACACAGATTATTTTTCGCAGACAAAACCTTTTATCTTTACAATTAGCAATAAGAGACTGAGACTGTTTTAACCTGTGATTTTCAACTTTTAACTTCGACCTATTCTTTATCCTCAGGGTGGAACAAGTATTCAAGAACACTTCTTGCTGTTGGGATGAAGAGGAGCACCATCCATGAGTTCTTCATTATACTGGACAAGCAGGTCATACCGTGCAAGTCAACACATTTTCATGGCTATGAGAAATGTCAAGATAATACAATTTAACATGTACCAAGAGATTTTCTCCATCGTTTAAATTGAAAATATAATTTTATAATGGAGACTGTGATAAGATAGGAGCTTTTACATGCTGTTTTATGTTTACATTTAATGCCAAATTTTACTTTAAATAAATTGGTATTAAGGTATGGATATAATTGTGTTTTTCCCCCTGCAAACATTTGAAGTTCTGTGTCATAGCTCTACATGGTGAGCTATAACACTGGGACTACACAAGTAGATTATGTGTAACACTGGTAGGAGTCAGTTAAGAAGCAACACTATTTGGAGTAATTTCTTAATCAACATGTAGTGTTAAGTGGGTTTAACACTGGAAAAATTACTTCTTAACACTTAACTCTTCAGTGTTAAATGTGAATAACACTATGGGTGTTACTTCTCACATAGTGTAAAAGTCGATTAACACTTCTCGGTGTAGTGTAGACTCTGGAAATGTAAATTTATGTTTAGCACGGCTCATTCACTCCACGCTCTGCGATGGTTGGCTACATGGAACTTGCTGCTGCTAATAACATGGCCGTTTTTTCGTATTTCCAAATTATCCAAACAAAATGACTAGTAGGACGAAGTTCAGCTTCCACAGGCAGAGCAAGGAGTGAATGGGCTGGGCTGCAGTGGCGCACGGCAGTGATGTCATTGAAGTAGTTAGGTTAGTAAAAACCCCTGTATAAAACCCCTGGATGACAATAACAAGGAACTCTGACCCGCTCTGAACTCACGGGGGAATAGTAGGCAGATCGTGGCAGATAATGTCTTATTTAGAGGCTGCATTGTCCATGCCCCATCACTCCCCTTATATGGATATACATGGATCTCAAATGGATCTAAGTTGTTCGGGTGAGTAAATGAATGTATTTTATGCTAGAAATAAAATGGAACTTCTCCTTGAACACTTGCGATTTTACTGTATGTCCTACAGTAAAGACAAAATGGCTTTTTGTTTATGTTAATATTGCTTCTCTACGGTAACTGACTCACATTTCAGTGAAAGTCACAGTCACTGTGAAAGCACACTCAGGAAATGCATTTGTCATCACCACACACTTTGGTTTCATGCAGTGTAAACCGCCCTGGGTTTTTACACTTGCCCTACCCAAAGTCAACACTGTCCTGTGAATATGGAGGTGCTTTATTTTGTTGGTTAATGCTATGATCTGTTACCATTATTTGCCATAAACTCAACACAACTCATATTTTGCCAGTAGATGATTGTATCGTATTGTGTTGAAATTTTTGTATCTCATGTGCACTGTTAATTTCATAATTTCTTACAGTTTGTGTAACTGTAGGTTACATTGTAACTGTGGTTCTCTCAGTGTGGACAGATAGTCTCAGTATAATACTTCAGTTAACTTTAGATTTTTCCCTACAGTAACTTTGCTGTCATTCAACAGCAAGTTGCTAGTATGTTAGCTCCCTCCCTTACTTTGACAAAACTCTAACTCTGACATCATCATTTGTTCTGCTAACAAGTTTTTTGAAGTGGACAGGTTTCACTAACTTGAAACCCACAAACCTGTCTGATTTTGATTCATATAATTATACTATAATTGGACAGGTGTGTACATCTACACATCTGTACATCTGAGTGTATTTTTTACAGTAAATAACAGCTCAGTCTTTGTCTTTAGTTTGTGTATTTTGTGATTTTGTAAGACATTGTTATGGTTATAAAATCATGGCCACCAGTTGACCTACACTAGGCTTCGATCTCACCTTGACACCATGAACAATAAATTAATGAGACAACCTTCTGCAACAAAAGGATACATTTTATTGAAAATCAAAATAAAGATGTATTAGAGCGTTTCCTCATTTATTATCAGCATACAAGACAATACAAACACCAATACTAACGAAAAAGAGAATGAAATGAAAAACACAGAAGGGAAACTTAGTTAGTCCAACCCTCTTTGATCATGTTGTATAGAGAAGAGGCTGCACACACTCCCTCCAGCTCACAGTGAAGTTTTCACATTCAACACACTTCACCGTTGATTTCTGAAGATCAGCAGTGAGCGAGAGGGACACAGCAACAAGGAGAAGCTCCATCCATGACAACAGTGAAGATGATGGAGTGCACCAACCAACCAACCAACCAACCAACCAGCTTTCTGAATCTCATCATCTACATCCTATTCATTCACACTGTTGCTGTGGAGTGAACAGCTCAACTGAACTGGACTTTATGACAGTAGTCTAAACATTTGGCACTTTAAAAATGAAGATATGAGAAATCAGTAGGAGGACACATGGACTCCATGTGTGCACACTGAAGTCACTGTTCTCCGTCAATGAGGCTTAATGGGACAATGACCTTGAAAATAAATACTTCCACCTCCACTACAACACAGTGCTGGTGTCATCAGGGACAAGATCACTGGAGAACCACGGGGGAGATGTGACGGTGGAGGGTTTGCATATAGAGACAGGGCTCGACAACAACTGACCAACACCAACGGTGTTTGTTTTGAACACTGGCACCGAGAGTCTGTATCAACACAACAATCCAAAATGTGACAGTGTTTAGTTACAACAGGAAATGACTGGGGACGGGCCGTACTCTACGAAGATAAAAACACATTATAGATCTGACTAAATCACGACTGCATTTCATACTGCCATGAAATCTTTGTTCAGTTACTCACGAGGACACGAGGACAGTGCAGGATCGGTAACTTGCATAACATTTTATACAGTATCCAAAAGTTCCTCAACAGCAAAGCATTAAGATAGAAAAATTCTCCTATAAAAAGAATTTATATTGATGTGTGCCAGGATACCAAAACTAAAGTCATCAGATTTAGACAGAATATGTTGAGTGATAATCCTTAAAATGTAATCTTATTTATTACTTGTGTCACTGAAAACATATGAGAGGTCAGATCATGGTGTCGTATGACAGTGTTTCACTTGTCAGCTTTTTTTTTGTTGTAGAATTTTATAAAAGAACAATTTGATACAATTTAATCATTACAACACATTAACACTCAGAATCAATACTCAGTAGTATTTAGTTCCACACATGCAGTTAACACAGCTCTGCATATTTGTATTGGTCCTTTAATTAAACTGAGGCAGTGTCTGTGCAAGGAAACTAGTGAGCTGCACTGGACCAGTTGTGTTGAACCGGAGATAAAGTGAGGAGGAAAGAGGAGGAGCGGCTGCTGAGAACAGTGAGGTCACGTTACGTTACCAGGTTACATCACAATCACTTCCACCAACTGATGAGTTTATAGGTGTTTGAATTGATGTTTGAAAAAAACAAAAAAACAACTAAAGGCCAACAGGTTTAAGGTCCCATCATGTGCTGCTGTTGGATTATATTTCAAATGAATGACGGTCCATCTGTCTAATCTCTGGTGTGTTAGTACTTGTGCTACTGTCGACCAAATGATCTTCAGGATAAACACAAAGTCTTAAAGATGATGTTGACATAAAGTCAACAACTGACATACAGTTAAGTCTGCTATCTACCGATTAACAAACTCACATCAAATGACCAAGTAAGTGCAAAATGTGCAAATCCCTTAGCTAGAAAGATTTACCTGATTACAGAAAATGCACAGGTCCAACAGCTGGTCTCACAAACTAGCCGGGGCCCATGGGAAATAAGGAGATTAGCATTCAAGGCTGGTTTGAATTCAGGAAGGAGGATTTCACATTAGACACATTAGTTAGATGGTGAGAGAGGAACCAGGGAGAACGTAAAAGCAGTGAAATCTGTGAAACAGAGTGTGGCACAGGTCTAATTGCTGGAATGGCACAGGTGACGTGCTGAACCTGCAGGTTCATCAGGTCAAAAAATTCAAACGTGGTCGGCTGGCTGTTGTTCCCATCAGGCCTGGAGACTTGTTACCCACTGAACCTGAAATGACTGTGAAATCCTGTTGAACCAGGAAGTAGCTTGTGGTTAGAGACAGTCACTACCTTCCATGTGTCTCAGCAGTGAGGTTGGTGAATAAAACTATACCCGATGGGAAAAACAACCAGAATTGAACAGGACAGACACTTGTTAATATAAGAACCTACTGTTAAAGCTGGCTGCACTTCACAATCAACACTCAGGGACCCCATCAGACAACAATACAGAGCTGACAGCCACAGCTCTGTTTAACATGTAACACTGAACACACATGGATCATGTGACTGTGACATGAGCGCTGGAATGAATGAAGTCAATCGAATGTGGGTTGAACACTGTAGCCAGGACAAGGCGATAAGTGCATTTATCACCACAGCTCACAAAAGCTGGCTGCTGTGTGTGTGTGTGTGTGTGTGTGTGTAACTACTAAATACGAACAAAGAAAGGTGGTGGAGTGATGGGGGGCTAAAATACTGCAGCTGATTCTGATACCATGAGGCAGGATGTGTGATTCCTGCTGTGGAAGGTCACAACTTGAGCCAGGTTTTCCTTCAGCACCCCGCTGTGCCAGCACCGGGGCCACACAGTTGATTTCTGGGTAAAAACTGTAGCAGTCATCTGTTCATGTAGCTCAGTATTTTTAGCTTGTATTTTGATGTTTGGAGGTGTTACTGAGCTAAATAAACAGATGATCGGACATATTTTTTTAGCGATTATCTGCATAAGCACGGACAGTGGTGATTTTTCATTGTGTGTCTAGTCGACTGCACTGTAGAGTAGTGATCAGCATGTCTGGGATTTCGGGCCTGTGGCTGACTCGGGTCTACCACTGTCATACACAGAGCGTTGACAAACTAACAGCATTAGTACAGCACAGAGAGTGAGGGTACTGAGGTGAGAGAGGTAGTCACTTGAAGGCCGACTGCAGCTCTTTGAAAGCGGCTCGTCTCTGTTTCTGCTCCTCTGCCTGCTTCTTCTTGACTTCCTGTTCCTGGCGGATCTCCGCTTCAAACCGGTTGGACTCGTTGATGGCCTGGACCTGGAGGCACACAGCGGACAGCAGGGGTGGTTAGAGGAGCCAAAAATCGTACTCAAATAGGAGTATTGTTACTTTAGAAAAGTATTACTCAAGTAAAAGTAAAAAGTAGTCACCCACATATTTACTTGAGTAAGAGTAAGAAAGTACTTTAAAAACTACTCAATGACTGAGTAACTGTTGAGTAACCAGAGCATGAATGTTATCAAATACACAAAAACATAAAATACCAATGAACAAATTCAGATATTGCCAAAGGATATCAGCAACTGAATTCATAATAAATGTAATCTTTACAAAGTGACATAAATTAAGGCAAATTCAGCCACAATATCTTGCACAGGCTACATACTAACTTGCATACAGAGGTCCATGAACTCGCCATAAACTGTGTGCGTCATACAGTCTGATGTGTTTTTGTCTGTGTGTGTATGTGTCCATCTGTCTGTGACGTCGCGCCTCCACGCCATCCCTTAATTCCTGATCAGTGGACACCTCATCCACCATTATCAGACATACCAGGGCCAATTCACAGCCAGAACACATCTGCTGCTTACCACAACGTGGTTCCTCAAATTTGAGGTGGAGTGGCCAGCTGTGTTTGCTGCTGAGATTTTGTGTGTGGTCATGTGACCGCCTGGTTCTGTTTAATTGGTGAAACAGAGTCAAACGTCACTAGTGGCTACACTTGATTGGTGACACGCGGTTGTGTGATAGAGCCTCTGCTGGAAGTCTCTCTGACAGAACAAAACAAACAGATGCATTGGATGGATCTATAAAAAGAAGTGGCGAGTAGCGAGCAGAATATAGCTCAATGTAACGCAGTAAAAGTACCGTCTCTTCTCAAGTAAAAGTAAAAAGTATACTGCATTAAAACCACTCTTACAAGTACAGTTTCTTCAAAAAGTTACTCAAGTAAATGTAATGGAGTAACTGTAGTGTGTTACTACCCACCTCTGGCAGTCACTCAGCAAAGCTAGAGCTGAGAAGCACAACTGAATCCTAAAGAGCTGTTGTCAGTGGAGGATAATCTGTTGGGTTTGTTCTGCCCTGTGTTTTGTTGCCAGACCAGAGTTTTGTACAGTGGCTACAACACTGTGAGCTCAGAGCTTAAAGGGATATTCCTGTGTAAGTTCACCCACTGGTCTAACGCAGGCGTTTCTCTAGTTGTAGTGACTTGAGCACAGACAGCCAGATAGCACAGTACTGCTGTCTTTGTAGCCACTCATAGCCACAGATACTGCTCAGAACAGCAGAATACTTCATCAACAGTACAAACAGGCTCCCAGCACATAATACCAGGCATCAAACACCTGCTAGCTTTGACTGGTTTCTATTGAAAAGAGACGAAAACAGAACTCACCCACTCTCTTCCAGCTGATTCCTAGATGTGGCAAAGCCACTGACAAGTCGATTACTGAATGCATCAATGTTCCTATCTGTCTTCTCTATCTGTTTCTAACAACAACTAGTGAGTGTTGACAGGGAAATGAACAGAGTTGAGTTGCTCAAACTATCAGTCAGTAAGTGTGCCTCCTCACTTTTCTACTGCATTCAGTAATTGACTTGTCCACGTCCTGATTGCGCACCTTCATTTCGTTATACATGCATGTATAATGACAATACAGTATCTTCATATTGATCTTTTTTGCCTTGTAAATTTGGGATGTGCTGCCCTTTTAAGTGTCTTTGAGTTTTCTCAGTGATTGTTTGGGTCCAGCACTCCACCAGGAATCCCACTGACTAAGCACAACTTCTCTTTTCTTTTTGTAATAAAACACTGTCTGTGTGTTGTACAAGTTCAGATTTGACTTACTTTAGCTTCAAAGAAGGTCTTCGCTCCTTTGACTCCCTCTGTGGAGACATCAATCTCAGAGAGGCGAGCGAGGACACAGAGGCCACTGTCCTCCGACAGCTCTCCTGCTGCTGCCTTCCTGAAGATCAGCAGGAACTGAGGAGGACAGGAAGAGCAGAGACACATGGATGAAGACAGAATAACGGAGTGTCACATCCTCTGACTGATCTGAGCTGGCGCTCTCCTCTCACTTCTCTGAAGCTCAGTTTGTTGTCGAGGTCTTCGTCCACCTCCTTGATCATGTTCTTCAGGCCGAGGTGCGTCTGTGGAGCGCCCAGCTTCTCCATCATCAGCTTCAGCTCCATCAGGTCGATGTAGTTGTCTTTACCAGCATCATACCTGAACAAACGTGAGGGAAAAGCTGTTTTGTTACATGGGAAGAAAAAGAAGATCCACATCTTCTACCAGGTGTAGCTGTACATGTTGGGTTTTACTCAGCCAGCTGAAGACACACTGAATAAAAACATTCCCACTGAACCCAACATGCATCTGTTGGCTCTGCTCACCACTGTGGACAACTTCCTGCAGCTCCTACGGGGCTGAGGAGGAGATACTGAATGCCTGTATCAGCTACTATCAGGTCTATTGATCAAGTCACATCACAGCCACAAGATTTTGTGTAATGGAGCCTAAGTGGAGTAGAATAATAACAGACAACAATAAAAAGCAACCAGAGCAGGAAAAACAAGTTGGAAGGAGATCAGAGAAAAATTATAAACACAAAAGTGCTGAAAGGTTTACCACCTGAGTTATAGGCCCCTGTTGGGATACTTGGAAATACAGAATAAAAGTATGTTCTGTGGATGATTACTATTATCATCAGATTTTCAACACAACAAAATAAATGTGACCCTGGTGGCTGAAGAAACCTGAGAGGAAGCTTGTATATCTGAAGTAGAGATACAATAACCAGAATACAGCATTCAGTGGCTCCCAGGCTTCATGGGTACTTTCCAAAGGTCCGTGCCAGTGGCGGTGGTGTGTTTACGGAAGAAGAAGAAGAAGGGTTTTGGAGTTTGTTTCCCAGGCCAGAGAGAGAGGCTGTTTTAGCTGAGCAGCATTTGATCTCTCTGCCAAGGCTTTCATTCATTTACACCAAGTGTTTTCTCTAACTGTGGCGTCCAGCACCATTGTATCACAGTCATCACAGCTGATTTAACAAAAGCTGCACAGCTGCTGCTACAAAGCAGGATAGTGTGAGAGCACGGGCACATAGTCAGAAACCTCTGAGAGAAGATCTCTGAGAAACAATGGTGGATGAGGCAGTGAAAACTAACACCACGAGGACAATAGAGAGCCGTTATTGCATAGAAGCAACCACTATCTGCACGCAGAGCTGGCTCACTACAATATAACACTTGTTGAGATAAGTGAGGTTTAAAGCCTGTGGGAATGAAGTGCTCCAGCTGGACAAAGAGTAGCACTGTGACTGGATGTTTGACAGACTGTGATAAATGCAAATACCGATTTCTTCATAAAGAAGTGAACTGCTGTACGCTGGTGTCACACATCACAATTCATTGAATTGCATATTTTAAAATTTATTGCATCACCAGATTCTTGCCAATCTACGGCCCCAGCAGCTATATGGCTAGACTGCCAGGACTTCCCATGATGCACTGAGCTCCTCTCTCCTCCTATTCCTCTCCATCTGTACACGTTCATGTCCCATTGACACAGTTTGTTCTCTCTGCGGTTGTGTTCCTCCTCGTCACTCCATGATCTGCTCAACGCCATCTGCTACACTTATTGTTATTACACAATTGTGTTATTTTTCCTCATCGCAGTTGTCATATTTTTGTCTTTCTGTTTTAAGAATATGTTATTACTACAGCCCCGCCCCACCCTGTCCTGTTCAAGGTTTGTACTAGATTTTTCAGCCTCTGCTTCAACCTGATCTATATGCAAAGGTTTGCAAATGTACGTTTCCTCAGCAGAGGACTGAACAGACAGACAGACAGACAGACAGACAGGTGCTGCTTAGCGCTGAGCTAACAGCTGCAGTCGTCTCTGCTCTCAGTTCAGCCACAGGAAATGTGTACTCATCGTTGAGCATTTCCTATTTGGCAATGACTGAGTTCATGTCCAGACAAGTAAATGACTTCCTGTATACTCACTTTGTAGTCAATAGAGGGATTAGAGATGGTTATCATGCAGGTATTGACTTTATTTACACAGTCTGTTATCTGCACCTGCTCCCACAGACTAGATACATGTCAGTGTGAGTTTTTCAGTCGTTGTCCCTCTCCAGCCTCAGAGCAAAGGAACTTTTAATTCCATCTTGCCTGGTCTCAGTGGTTGGCACGGGTCCACATACATTTGAAGATGTTTGTTTTCTAAAGAAGCCTTGGTCAAAAGCCAAGAGACAAGAGGCTTTATTTAACATGAAGGGAGGATGTTTATTTTACTCCAGGTTTTTTTTTTATCACTCAAAACTGAAGCAGCGCCCAACTCACATTGTCTCTGTCCTGACTGGTCTGGTGCATGAAGGTGTGAAAACAAGTGGAACAGCACAACAGATGAAGTGAACAACAGTCTGCAGGGAAACAAAATCTTTGTCAATAAATTCCCCCGTTGTGATTTTCATGTCTCTTCAAAAAGGTTGTTTGCTCACAAGTGTCTAGATGAGACTCCAGAGGTTGTTACAAATGTTAGATCAAGTCTGAAAACGGCTCAGCCTTGTTGTATTCATACTCACACACCTCCAACCCACTAATAACGTTGCAGGCTTTTGTACAAAATTCAAAGTACAGTTACAGGTAGCTTAGTAGTGCTGAGGTTGACGTCATGTGACCATAATATAGTTCATTTCTGGCCTTTATTTTTAGCCATTTATTTCTGGTGACTGCATTTAGGCTTCCAAAAAATCAAGAAGTGTTGTTCATTAGTGAAGATAACCCTGCTGAACCAAACAGGCCAATCTCATCAACTTTAGTTTGTCACAGATTTTGTTAAATCCAGTGTAATGGTCCAGTTGGCCCTTCGTGGAGGGAATTACAGCGATAGCAATATCTAGAGTTAGATGTCATCCATGCTGCACTATTGGATCCAAACACACTGTGACTGGGCAGAGTCATTAAGTTGTTACACTGTGCAGTAAACACAGGCAGGTTAATTATCTAGCTATTCATTCATTTGTTGAACTGGGGAGATACTTCCTTCAACACTCTTTTCAGATGTGAATGACTGTAACTCACAAGATAAATGCTGAAACCATCCAGGTCTGACTGGGACTGTGCATAGAGTGACTATACAAAGTAGCGCAGCTCAAATACCTGGACAGGCCTGGACAGGCCAGGAAGCCGAAAGAATCTGAGCAGAGCATCAGAGAGAAACAGCTCGAAACAAAAACCTCAGTGTCGACCTGATCCTCAGCTACAGAGACATGCCTCAACAGAAGACCAGATGTAGCATTGTGGCTAGTTATAGTCACAGTAACTTCCTTTTTTTTTCCTAATTTGTCCAGCTAACTCAGATGGCTGGACTCTGAGCTCTGTCGGGACTTTACAGGTCTCAGTAAAACACTCTAAGTGAGAGGAAGTGGTCAGCAAAGATGTAATCAAGGCTTATTTTGCCACACCTACCACCCACACTGACTGCTGCTGCTGCTGCTGCAGGCATCATGGTAAACGCAGGCTGACCCTGAATTCCTGCCATTCAGCTCCAGCTCAGCTGAGCCTGACTCACTGTGCAGTCATACTGCAACCAGCCTCCATTACCCTGCCAGCAAAACTCACTTTCTATCAGACTGAGAGACGTGTGCACTTCCTTTAATGTTTCCACAGAGCTGGACTGACCCAGTTAAATTCACACCTGCCTCAAATGTGAGTCAAACACCTTCATGCAACTTGCTGCTTCGTGTATGTTGCTCCCTATCAGCAGCACTTGCATGTCTCAACCCAGCTGCAGCAGGGTTAACCTGCCCCAGAGCAGGTTCACTTCAAAGCACCTAAAAGACACCCTCCAGCGACTGACCAATCACATCGCTGGGACCATGGAGTCATCATTCCTACAAGATCCCTACAGGGTCACGAGGACTGCATTTATACACTATGTACATACATAATAACTACTCCAGCTGTATTTTAATTACACAAATAATCTTTAATACGCAGTGTGCTTGCTTTTAGTCTCTTCCACATCAAATCAGAGGCTCTGTTAGATGTAAATAAAGGCTTAAAAAAACTGATGAGTTTAATAAATGAACCGGACACATTTATTATAGTGTAGAGTGAATTTTGCAGTGGGAAGTTAACCATGTCATGTTTAACACCTTCCTACCTGAAAATAGGAAGCAACCACTGAGTGACAATCATTATTCGATTTATATGGCATACACTGGTTTACACCTGATATAGAGGAATGTGTCAGCTGGTCTCTTTGTTGTGACCCCAAGGTTCAAGACAGGGTAATGACCTGTATAACACTGTGTGTAACACTACGTGCAGCTTCAACTTTCCTAAAAGCCAGCAACCCTAGAAATGACACAGTTTGTGTATTCCTCTTCCCAGCAGGTTAACCAGTACCAGTACCACAGTGAATGTAACCAGCTCAACGTGCACAAAGGTGAGAAAGCCTCCTGCTCATTAGTCACTTTGACTCCAGAGACAGGGTCAGTGAGTTTGAAACAAACTGAAAGGCCTGTTGATCACAACTGTTCTCTATCTATTAACCTCACATCAGGTCCTGAACTGAGAACAATTCTCCACTCAGGCTCTTATCTCATTTCCTTGTCACTCACTTGCATAACTGCCCCCACCCTGCATTCCCTCCAGCTACACAAATCAGTGGATAAATTTAGTTTAACTGGCTGCACAGCTGCAAACACTATTTCCTTTACTGATTAGTCTGTTTTCTTGGTTCATTCATTAACCAGTTATCTCATAATGTATGACAGTTGTCACATCAGTTCCTGAGCTCCACGTGCTGTTGTACAACTTTTGACCAATGTCCATCTCTTTAAATCAATACTACATCATGTTAGTTTGTGGTATTTTATCACTGTCTGGTGTAACACAAGTGATATAATATGATCATTTCATTTAAGCTCTTTTGTGACCTACATGAGCAACATGCTAGTTCAACTTCCTTATATGAGCAAATTTCCCTGACACAAGCAACTGACTCATCTCAGATTAAAATGGGGAACCACTGGCCTGGAGGCACGTCTCAGATGTGGCTCCAAGCTCCCGGGGGCCACCAACGCCCACCACCCACCCTGTCACACTCACATTTTAAACATCTTCTCCATGTCTTTGATCTGCTTTCGGGAGAACTCCTTGAACTCGGTGTAGGGGTTGAAGACTTTCATGCTGGGCTGGCAGTGCTCCCCCTGCCCCTCGTTCAGCTCCCCTCGTCGGAGCAGCTTGGCTCCCAGCTCCGAGTCTGCGTTCGCCGTGCTGGGTTTCTCCTCCGACCCGTTCTCGTCTTCGGGTGCGTCTACGGCGACGGGATCCTCGGCTCCCTCTTCGATCTGCAGCCGTCGGCTGAGTTTGGAAGAGAGCTCATCTGTGGCCATTTTCCCACAAGAGGCGTTATCTAGCTAACTGTCAGAGAGAGAAGGCTAACAGGCAGCGTCCGCCGCGGCTCTTTCCCCGCTGTGTAGGAGCTGTGCTAAATGAATCTAGACACAACCTACGCGCTTATCTGACGTTCAGTGCTGATTTCCAGGGCTCAGACTCCCAGCTCTGATAAAATGCCTCCACTCCAGGAAGTTGTGTAATGGCTCATTAGCTACGTAGCTCTCAGTGGCAGTCTCACTGCTCTCGCCACCACACCTTTTAAAGACGCAGACTGGCTC
>OMNW01034670.1:20330-31522 GCA_900303245.1 Selene dorsalis | reverse complement strand
CACAGATTCATGATTAGCTGACTAGAAATAATCAGGGTTCATTCAGTGAGGCGAACAACGGCAGGTAGCTCCCTCTGAGGCATTTATCCAGATGCCCTCAAGCAAAACACACACACACACACACTCACATGAACCATGGGGTTACCTATCTAATCCCAGAGGCTGCACCCTGAGGGAGGGCAGGGTAATCTCCAGGACAGGCCACTTCAGGACAACACACACATTACCACGAAGTGGACCTACGTAGAGCAGCTGGTGCTCAGGCAGGCTGGGAAAGACTGGAGACGAGTCTGAGGAGAAACAGAGGGAGCAGAGAGAAAAGAAAACTGGGAGCAAACGCTGCAGAAAAATGTGCAGGCGGGGATGGAGGGAAGAGCTTTAGCAAGAGGGAATTACAGAAATAGATATGAATGAGGAGGAGAGGTGGAGAGGCAGGGGAAGGTAAAGAAAAGATGAACGTATGAGTGTGAGTGAGAAGGGCTGTGTGAGTGTATGCACGGTGTTATCTCCCGGTAAAGCAGATGTGCTTTATCTGCCAGGAAACAGGAGACCGCGTCTACAAAAGCCTCTTTTCACAGGTGAAGCCTCAGTCTTTACTTACAAGACTCTTACTGCCAGTTTGGCCTTTTTGAGATTGAACCTGAAACAGAGATTACACACACACACACACACACACACACACACACACACTCACAGAAGTCCCGCTGTAAGGCATGCCAGTGAAAGTGAGACTCTTCCACCTGACACACATCGTGTCCACTCAGGTTATTTTTGCACACTGTCCCTCCGGGCCGCTGTTGGCTGCAGCTGAAAGCAGACAGACACTCTCAGTGATGCAAGACTGGAAATTTGTCATTTTAAAGCGTGGGTCAAATGGCCTCTCTGGCTATTGATTGGCTTGTCCTCCTCTATTACTCCTGTGTTATGTATTGCACCCTTTATCAGAGCCTCGACAGCCGCCAACACATTAAACTTGAGCAGCTTCGATCCGCCGTAAAGTGCCACGGCATGTCGGCCCGTGTGGCTCGCTGGGCAAGCCACCAATCAAGGGCACGGCTGCAATGTTCTTGCCGCTTTCCTTCTTGGAGTTACGACCCAAAATCACAGTCGTGCCCAGGCTGAGAATGTACAGCTCCCCTGACTCTATGGACCTCATCACACAAGGTCACTCACTCCTCTTCTCAAGAAAAACTGCCTGCATATGAGAGATGATGTGTAATGCTGCTGTGTGGAACAGCCACTTCAGTGTCACATTCCTTTACTCATGGCACAAAGACTCATGCATGAGAATGACAGCAGATACAGAACATGCCAGCTACTAGCTCTGTGCCACACTCCACTGTACATTTTAGCATAGTAAAAAAATAAAAAAAAACATCCATGACTGCAACCTGCACAACTGGTTTAGCAGCTATGGAGGGTTTCTTGTCCTTGCTGCTGCAGCGGTGACTCCTACTGGTTGGCTGCAGACCCTAACTCGGGGGAAGGGCACAAACCTCCAACATGTCATGCCCTCCCCTTTTATCTTTCTGGTGAGAAGCAGAGGCTGGTGATGTCATATGTCTGTCTGCAGCTCTCCACAGGACGAGACAATGAGACAAGATGCAGAAGAGGTAAGAACTGTGCTGCTGAGCTCAAAAAACAGAAAACACAGAAAAACCGCATAAATAACCAGTGACTGTAAATACAAGCTGCTTCTTCTGCTTGGTGTCTAGACTCAGTGTTATAGGCCACAGCCACCTGTTGTTTTCAAATGAAAAGAGTCTCTGTTCAGATGAGTGTTTTAGCTCCATATCAGAAACCATCTCCATCTTCAGATTATCACACCTGAAAACAGATACGTGCGTGAGCAAGCCTGTCCAACAGGCATGCATGAGCAGGGGCAAACAGGAAGTAGACTGTCTACTCCACATTTGATTAGTTGCAGAAAAAAATGCTAACAAACATCTACGTCACTATCTCCATAGGTCTCAGTTTTCACCCGTCCAGATGAGATCACTGAGCCTCCAACTCAAATGTGGCCAGCAGCATTGTGTGGTGCTTGAGGCTCTCAGTGCTTGGTGTTTGAAAACTCAAACAAAGTCATGTGGACTGGGAGGTGAAAGGAGGGAGCAAAATGTTGTAGAGCTGCTGTAGCCTTAGGGAAGGGGTGAGGAGCTCTGACATCCTTCCTTTGAAAAGAGCAAGTTGAGGTGGTTTTGGGATGTGTTTAGGGGGTCTCCTGGGGCCTTGCACTGGAGGTCTTTCAGGCATGTCCAACTGGTAGACGGCTTCAGAACTTGCTGGAGAGATCATAGATATAATCTGGCCTTCATGGATGGGAGCATCTCAGGACCTCCCAGGAGGAGATGAGAAGTCTGGACTATCCCCTGCTGCCACGGCAACCTGATTTTGGATTAGGGGCAGAAAATGGATGGATGGATGTGTGATATTTCAAGCTACAGTTAAAATATCACAAACATTTTCTGTACAGGTCTGTGGGTCTCTTGAACAGAGTTCTTGTGACCATGCTAACTACTCAAAGTTCAATACAATAGTCTTTGTTGAACAATAAGCACAATTATCTACATTTAGATATTAACAGTAAACAGGACCAGCCTGTGCAGTTTAGCATTTCCTACTAACATAAAAAAGTAGCATCGACTAAGTTCGTTTGGCTCATGGCATTGTTTGTAAGTATGCGATGAAAAAAAAAAGAAAAAATGTTTGCAGAGTTCTCCTCAAATTGTAAAAGCAGAGCGTCCATGTTTGTGTGGTGCGTGGAAATCCCATGAAGACAGAAAACATCCACTTGTGATATAACTGGTTTTCATGAGAGAAATCTGATAAAATCACCAAACTGCATTGGTATACTGCTTTTGTGATTGTGAGCAGATGGCCACAGCAACAGAGTTCACACGAGCAGATTAAACACAAACTTGAATGCCGTCCAGTGAAGACAGTTGCCAACCCTTCGCTCAGATCCCTCAGCTAAAAATTCCTTTATCTCACAGTAGGCGTTTAAAACCCTTGAGTTAAGCTCACCTCACACGCTGGCTCACAGAGCCGGCTGTGCTAAACAGAATTTACATATCCACCAAAAGACTTTTTTTTTTTTCATGACAATGAGGCGGCAATATGACAACAGTTTCATGTGTTGGATGTTTTTTTTGTTTTTGTTTTTTTTTAAAAAAGGTTTCCTCTGAAGTTTTCCTCTCTGGTTGCTTCATGTGCTAATGGAAATCATCACTTTGCACAGGGAGTTCATGTCCTCGAGGCTCAATGTGAGCGGGTTATCAACACATCGATGTGACAATTATCAGACTGTTGCAAAAGGTGAAATTTACTTTCAGACATGGTTGTTGGGACCAGTGCATGTTTCAAGAGTCATGCTGTTTTATTTCATACCAAGTTCACTCCACCCTGGTTATGTCCTATATTTCCCTGCATGTTTTTGACTCTCGTGCAAATTTAGAATAGCATAAAGCTGTATTATGTTTATTGTTCCTTTTTTTTCTTTGCTAAAAATGTATTATTTAACCATCGTTTCAGTTGATCAAATCATGCTAAATAGTATATTTTCATTAACCATCTGAGGAACCAGGAGTAGAACTATGAATTGTGCATGAAAAGAGGGGTGGTGTGAATCCAGTCAGAGTTTGAGTCTGCCTAGTTTAAAACTCATGTGTGTATTGGTTGATTGGAACTGGGTGGTTGTTGTGCAAGAGTGATTTGAGTTGATTGTGTTTGGGACTTTTTTTTTAGCTCTGTTCTGGGTTGCCATTGGAATCCAATATAACTGCTGTAAGTTGAAGCCCTGTGCAGCTGCTGCTCCCAAACCCCAACCCTGATCCTGACACCCCCTGCTGTATGTACAATTCATAATAATAGTAATAAGTGCAAAATCATCTGGAATTTTACCTTAAAAAAAATTTCCTGTTTTCCTCTAACCCAATTAAAAGCCCCCCTCTCTTTGCCACCAATACGACTTGTGATAGGTGAAGTAACAAATAAGAGCTTTTTTTTGTTTCTGACCCATACAGTCATTTTATTTACTCCATTCCCCTGTGATAACAGAAATCTTCTTGAAATCTCGATAAAATGATAACAATTTAGAGATAACAATATAATTACTTGGAAATCTGGCAACAACAAAGAATGGTGGGAATATCTTTCAGTGTGGCAATGTCAGAGGCAAATGTTCAGTGCATCATATATCTCTTCAATCAAGGCCTGACACAGGCTGAAATATACACAGTTACTCATTAGTCTGTTTCATCTAGTAAGATGATAGGGAGGCTTCAGCTTTATCTTAGTCAGTCTGATGTTGTCATTAACTGACCAGCTTCAGGCCCTGAGTGTCTCCATGGATACCAGATGATGACTGAGAGATGCCGATCAGCATACAGGCACCTACTGTATAATGGAAATCTCAGGCAAATCTCTAAATGATTATGTTGTTAATCATGTCAAAGTTTCTTTTCTGGCTATCTTGAGAAAATTCTGCTGCTGTCTCTGTAAAATAAAATATGAAAGTAAATAAGGCATATGAATATATGGTTGCTTAGGGCTTCCATATTCTCCCCCAAGTATCAAGGTGATAAAACAAAACTTTTAAGTGACAGGACATTGGGGTCAAAGTCATTGAGGGTAAATTTCCCTGTGCTATTTATTGAGTATATGATGGCAGCAGATGAGAGGAGGTGAGCACAGAGACTGAGGCGGCTTCAAGCTGAGAGATCAATAATTCTGCAGACTGCACTACACTCGCACCACAGCGGCATCCCTGACTGACCGAATGTGTCGTGTCAGAGAGCGTCCCAGTGCGCGAGTGTTGACTGTCCAGACAGCACAGGGCCTGTTACATAATACATGACCACTGACGACACGGCAGGCCAAGCCCTGCTGAATCAGCTGCACAAAATGCCGCCACTGCTGCACTGAGAGAACGAGGGCCCACAGCGGCCGCCCAAGATAGGCAGCCTGCACTGCCCCCCTGCCCCACCCCTGAGAAGAGCACTTGATCACCCTTGTGAGCACTCATGCAAAAGTAACCTTTTGCATGAGTGCACTCAATCTGCCACTCACTAGAGAGCCACCACAGACATGGGGCAGACAGGGGGCATTAGGTGGGATTATCACCCCCGCTGCCCTTTGTTGTTCTGATGTCCGTCACTCACCAACTCACCCCTCCCCTCCTCTGGCAGCCCCTTCCTCTCTCGGCTCCTCACCCTCCTGTCCTGCTCTGGCACTGCTACAGAGGCAGTGGCCCAGCTGAAACCAGAAAACCTCCCCTCAGTAGCCCACTTTCACAGCCACATTCAAACACACTGTCACGCAAATTAAACCAAACAGACAAAGACACATCGACTGTACTAAATAATGGGGGTAATTTCTCTTTTTAATGAACGACATGATGAGGTGAACCCAGATTAAAGTCATTATTGTTAAATGATTTCCCTCATTAAATCAAAGATGTAATCGCAGAGGTGAGATATTCAAATGTATTTCAGACTGCAATTTTGGTGAGATACTGAGTCTGTATGTTTCACTATGTGGACAGTTTCCTGTTTAAAAAGCTGATTGTCCTTGTCTCACAAAAAATCATCATTTTAAAAACAAAACTCCCAGCTGAGAACAACAATATTTCTTTTCTAACTGAAACAAACGTCTCAGAAAATATTTGCCCCATCATTTCATTTTTTTGTAGTTTAAAATCAGTTGCTGAAATCTGCAGACGTCCTAATGTGCGATCGCATTTGCATCATGTTACTTTCATAATCATGGCAGACACTGGATCAAATTGAGCGCCAGCAGGAGGTTGATGTGCCCATCAAATTTCCTGAATCTTATTCTGTGGTTAAGATATCCTGCTGATGCAGAGACAAACCAGTAAAAGGGCATAAAAATATTAGTAGTATTACAGCTATACAACAAAATACTGAACCCAAACATTTTACTGTAGTTACATTTATTGATCGCAAAAACAATGTCACCGCAATGCCCATTATTCTGGGGCTTTCTTTCACCTTTTTTAAAGGCGACATGGAATCAAATCCTCAAGCTAAACCTAAAGGTGCTTTAAGGAGTAATTAGCAACATAGCTAGTGTAAGCATTATTAATAATTAATAACAGTTTAAAGGACTAACAGGAAGCAATCCTATTGGCAGCCAACAAAATTAAAAAATCGTCCATGTAAAATATCAAAGGAATAATTTTTCAAGCACTGTGGTCTGCTTACTTAACTAAGCAGTCAGATCGCTGTTTGGTTAATTTAAAAATTCAGTTCAGTGCTGACGACAGTTTGTTGTTACAGTAAAGTTAAAAGCTCTTTATCATATAATTTAGGACCAAGTTATCTCATTTTGAAAATGAATAATGTTGTCTACTGAGTGTCAAAGCTGGGCTGAAAGCCACTTTCTCAATCACCAGTGAAAAGCAACTGTATGAAAATTCACAAATAGAGAAGATTTATCGGTTTGTTTATTGATGATGGCTCACTTAAGCACATACCAAAGTGAGAATTAGCAGCCTGTTACAATGAATGCACACAATATTCTTAGCTTGTATTTGTCTTCATATTAACCTTTGCAAATCTACAGGTGTGGTTTTGATTTAACTGCAACACGCTTTCCTTGAGTGTTTCCTGGAGCTCTGTATTGCATGTCACTTCCTGACCCATCCTGTCCCACTGTATACATCATTTAATGTAGCTGCTTGACTCTGTCCCTGAACTCAGGAGGCACAACAGCAAAACAAAGCTCGTGTCTACCCTGAACTCTGACCGACACCTGGTGTCAGGCTTAAGTGTCTTGATTTTCAAGCCTCATTTATCAACTCTTGCCTTGTAAATCTTCCATTCCATGCAGACATAACTGTCTATATTCACACTGATTTACTTCTGCGTGTGTCCTCAACCGTATTTTAAAACAGACTAATTCCAAACATTACACCCCCTCACCCCCGCCAGCCCTCCATCAGTATTACCATGCAGAGTGCTAAAGAGGTCAAGCAGGGTTTTAGTATGTGACCCTTGCTGTTATAGGCGGCGGTGTTCCAGGCTGACCTTTAACCCTGAATATTCCCTGGTCCACTGGTTCAAATGCAGTCCGTGACCCTGCCGTTGAACTCCCAAAGCGGGGAGTGGTGGTGGTGGTGGTGGTGGTGGATTCAGACTACAGTACATGTACCCTCTGCTTCTGAGGCTGACTGGTTATGTCACGTCTGTCTGAAGGGACCCAACTAATGATTGTAATTGTGTCCCAATTCTGTGTTTAATTAGAGGTTGTGTTAAATATTTAGAGTGTGTATATGACAGGATACCTGGGAGACCAAAGTGATGCAGATTTATGGCAGAGGATGCACAAGACTCTGCTGCTGCTGTCTAAAGGCATTTCACAGTCAGAATTTATGTATGAGGTACTAGACCAAGCATGTAGTTTAATGCTTATGTTTCCTTTCCCCTGTGCAAAGTCCTCCATAGTTTTATTATGTGGACTGAGTCACCAACACAGGCTGAAGTCTGCAACAACAAAAGTGGGCAACTAAAGGTACACTTAAGTGCCTTCTTTTATTTATCTATAATGTTGTCCCTCTATTTTTCCATATACTAATTTTACCATTTTTATTTCAGTCCTGGCGTCCTCTCTGTGTTGCACATAATTGTGTAGAGAGTAGTTCAGGTCCTGTCTGATGGTGGCACCAGGAAGATGATTGATCCTGCCAGACCATATTCTTCTAACTTAACTTCCTTAACTTCCATTTTTTTCTGTTAAGTGTATTTATGTATTTTTTTTTGTTAAGGTTTTTTTTTTCTCAAACAAGTCAGAATTATAAGAATGAAGGATGTCTTATGTCACATGACATGTCATCAAAACCACAATGTTTATGACCTCAGGACTGCTCTCCTCTTCTCTTTGATCTTATTCAATTTGTTTGAATTCAAGTTCAGTGATTACATAACCATGCTTATTAGGCGACAGGAGTCTGTCAGTATAATTTAGGATAATCTGTCTTGAAAATTAATTAGTAGAGAAGTGCTGGGTGTTGCACAGTGCACTGCGGAGATGCATAGCCACAGCTCCACTGTGGCCACTTCAGATTTCCCACTTCATTTACAGCCAAAAGTTTTAGCAGCTATTGTGAAGTGGATTTTCCAATTCAGATGAGACAAAACAGGCCAAACCTCAGCAACTCCTCCCAGGGAAACAGAAGTGCATATTTCTGGTTCAGTAGTTTGGAAGACTTCTCTGATGTGTGCTCTCCCACCATCTCATATTCTCCTATAATTAAACAACAAAATAACTGGCTCGCATTAACACGTATTCCTCCTTTGTTTAACGAAGCAACCCGCAGTCTAGAGTCGAACAGTCACAACAGACAGATCTGCAACGTTCAGTCCCACCGGCCACCACATAATTTATTACCATAATTAACTTCCATCAGCTGGGGTCTTCTCACTTTCATATCTGCCAGTATCTCTGGAGAGTCTGAGCAAATCTGGCTGCGAACACAGCAGGTTGCGCAGCATATTACTGACTTATTCATTCTCATTACAATAAAACAGCCCGGTGTCAGGTTCACATGTGTTTCCAAGTAATTGTGATCTTTCTTAAAAAACGTACCAATCCCTTTGGTTTTTCTCTCACAGGGGGAAACTTGTCTTCATTTTTTAAAGTGTTTTTGGGGGCTTTTTGCCTTTCATTGACAGGACAGTAGAGATAGACAGGAAACAGGGAGACAGAGAGAGGGGGAATGACATGCAGCAAAGGGCACGCCAGGGGATTCAAACCAGGGCCGGCTCCAGCGAGGACTGTAGCCTCTGGATATGGAGCGTCTGCTCAACTCACTGAGCTATACTTTTGTCTTCTTAAAGCTGCACTTGGAAATATATGTATTTATCACCACCTCTTACTCTCACCTCTCTCAACTACCAGCTGTAATAGGCAGATGTTTTCAGATCCTGATAAACCCACCTTACTGTACTCTATCTGCCCAACAGCAGCAGCAGCAGCTGCATGAGGCTGAGATAAAAGCAGAGCTAAAAGGAGGGTGGATATTACCTACATTCATCAGGAGGACACAAACACCACTGCAACATGATCCTCTGTGTTTGCTCTGTAAATGGCCAAACAGTTTGGCTCAGGTTATATCCCCTGTGTCTCCAAACTCAGTGTGTTAATGTAGAAAAAGTGGTTAGATATCAAAGACTACTTCTTTGGTGAATAATATGATTGGCTTTTCACATAAAATGCTCTGATATCTGCATCTACTTTAAATCAGAAATCTGATATTAAGAATCTCCCCCAAGGCTTCACTGAGATATAACCTCCAGAGGTGACTATGTCCTTGACCTTTGACCTTTGGCCACCAAAATCCAATCCAATGAAATTATGCTTGGGTCATAGTGAAAATCTGTGAAAAATTTGAACAAGCTCTTTCATGGCATTACTGAGATATTATTCGTCATTCATTCAACAATATGCCTCCATCCACTTTTTCCACTTTTTATGCCTCCAGGCTGTCGCTGGCGTGGAGGCATAAAAAGTGTAGAATGTTTATATATGTGGTCGATCTTGTCTCACTGCCACCTATAATATTCATCTGAAATGTCATCTGTTATGGAGCTGAGAAAACTTCAGTTCTAAACCTACAAACAAATGTGTTCATTAAGAAGCAGGGAGAGTTTCCAAAGGCCAACATGTTGTTCAGGCCCAACCAAAAACAGTACAAATACCCCCAATCAGAGTTGTGACATTTTCGCACAACATCAGCATTGTTAAGTTCCACAAAGGATTTAATGAGAGCAAAGTCCGTTCACACAGCTCCCCTCTATCAGCGCTGAAACACACATCCTCTACATGTTTTCACTGGACGGCCCCGTTTCCTTAATCACCTGATTTAAACGCCCCCAGTGGCTGCTGGGTGAGTATATAGACTCAAACCAAAGTTTGGCCTTAAATGTGTTGATAACAATGTGCTGTCCACCTTTTCCTTTCATGAAAATAATGTAATACCTTTTCACTTTGCTCCTACTCTCATGCCTCATGCAAACCATAGTAATCTTGACCTTTAGTCCTGTTCACTGTTATGACTTCCTCCTGACAGCTCAATTACTTCTGCTTGGAGTTCACACAGACACACACGCACATGCACATGCACATGCACACACACACAAACACACACACATACAAGCAAAACTGATTTGGCACATGCACTCAAACTGGACTGATGTATCTAGCAAGCTGCATGCATTGCATATACTTTAGTTGAAAGTTTAAATAATAGAAATAAACCCTTTTTTAAAACGTATACAAAGATCTACATTTGTATGATCAGTGTGGCTCAGACCAACAGGAAAATATTTGGCAAGTTAAAAAAACAAAAAAAACATTGGCACATCACTGGCATTAATATGTTATGTAAATAAATCTAGGTATCTTTATCAATATTTCAGAGGAATCTATCCAAATTTCAATAAGGTAATAAGCTAAAAATGCAAACAAACACAAGCTGCCTTTACCTGCCTCTCAGGTGCGTGTGTGTAACTGTGATTGTGAGTTGAAGTGAAGAAACTAAACATACATGCAGGTAAACTGAGGGAGGGATGATCGACAAAGATGGCTGATAGTCAGATGGATGGTGTCATATTGTGTGGACAGGAGACCAAAAGGTTGCATCTTAACTTCATGAATTTGTTTTTTTAATGTTCATTTAGATTAAATCTCTGCCCTGTCAAAAAAGACATCAAACATTAAATTTGCAAACATCTCACATCCTTCCATCTTTTTCAATATTTAACTACAAAGTTTTCTCTCTAGATGTTAGTTACTGTCATGTATGATATAGTAATGAGGTTCTAGATGCTTAAAACTGGGTGGTAACAAAGTGCTTTAGAGAAAGAGACATTATTCACTCGTTACACAAAAATAACAAAATTAGCTTTTACACATTACTGACTGTATAGAGACCGCCTACATGGAGAACACAGCTGATACCTGCAGCCTTATGAGTTGAACAGTGGCGCCATCTACTGCTTTTTACCTGGATGTACAAGTTTTGACTATGAAGTTTTTCAGCTCATTTTTGTGCCATATCATCCTAGTTATCTGTGGACATAGAGGAGGTACAGAGAGGTTAAGTCAGCTTAAACTGAACATAATGGGAATTTAAATCATATTGGCAATAATATAATAAACAAACTAATTTAAAC